>JAQFYT010001780.1:0-14997 GCA_034694925.1 Ceratophysella denticulata | reverse complement strand
ATAATCTCCAGTGCCTCCGGTGTGGGGTCGGGGAGCGGAAACTCGACCTGGATCTTCTGGTGAATGGAGATGAACGTTCGTGTGACTTCGTCGAGGAACGGATCCAAGTCCCCCGCCCGTTCCCTCAGCGTGTACCAACGACGGAGGCTCTGCTTCGTATTTGCCTGCAGGGCATCCATCTGCTCACAAACATTCCAAGAAACGAAAGGTGGAAGTGGAATCACCATTGACGAATGCAATACGTGGTAACTGGTAACTGCCAGGGGTTCTTAGGTCGGGCCGTCGGGCCCTCCCGTAAAGCGACTGAGGACTCACCCCTTCCCGCATCTTGTCCAATCGCTCTTCGTCCATGAGCTTGAGCAGGCGAAGCTTCGTGAAGGCGTTGAGGTAGTAAACTGTTCTGCTGAGGCAGAAGGACTCGGTCCTAAGCACGTACACGGAGTTCATATGCTTCTCAGATGACATACCGTAACGTAACTACCTAGTGTGCTGTGCTTACTTAACAAGGCGCTGAGAATCCTGCGTCTCATGGCCTGGAAAGACCTTTTCAAGTTCGTACTCTTTCCAAAGTTTGGTCGGAAAGTCTCCCCCGTAGCGGAAAAAGAGCAGGAAAATCCGGAAAGCGTCTATAAGAGTACATCGATATCGGTTATAGAGCAGGAACGGGTCAAAATGGATGAGATTCCAGGGCTGAATGAGGGCCTTACGAAGAGCCTTGTAGAGCTCAGGGAAGACCTGTGTGGGAGGCAGAGGAACTTTTCTGTTCGTCGTCAGGTCCTCTTTCAATTTCTGGGACGGAGCAGTGAACGAGATCCAGCTCCCTACCGGATTCCCGTTCCAGACCCCAAAAGCGTGTTTCTCCTCCGCCACATTCGAAGTCACGACCGTAAAACTTAGATTCAATTTCGGGTCTATCACCTCGTCAAAAACTCCCTGCATCAAAATATCCAGCTTCCGGCGTCCGACTTCTATCTCGGCCTAATACACAGCATCATCAGTACAGCGTATGAGCGAAAGGATTGTTATATGGGCTGAAAAGAAGTGTGGGCTAACCTGATTTAGAGGGGGCACAGGCACATCCGGGTCAAAGATGTCCAGGAGTAAGTTAATGATGACGAGGATGAGTTGAGCCGCTTCGGAAGCGGAGTATGGCTCCACCGTGATCAGACCCAGCTCCTTCATCCGTTTCCACACTTTCTCGAAGAAGGCTTCGATATCCGCTTCGTACTCCGCTCGTCCCGTTCTCAGCAACCTCTCGAACGTGGGTGTCATGTCCCGTGCCCACTTGGGTCGAGTCAGCTGTCGTGCCCATGATCACAAACATTAGCAGAAATGAAGTAAGGATAGGTTAGGAATAGAAGGAACCCTTTGACCCTGTGGTACCTACTTACGGCAATGCTGTGGTTAGGCAGAGCGTAGAAACGGAGAAATCCCGTTTCACCGAAGAAGGCTCCCCATGCAATGCCCTCCTTGAGATAGTCCAGGTCCTGGAACGTGCCTGCATGTTCGAAGGAAGACGGAATCATGTTCCGAATAATCCGCAGAATGGGGTCAAGTCCAACCTTCTCTCGGCTCCCTGCAATAATCCAACACAAGTTCCGAAATTCAAACAGTTGGCGTTTTAATTGCTGATTGATATTTGTTTTTGGTCATTACTGAGGTCGATGCATGATTTGAAGAAATCAATGAACTTGTCAGTCTTGTCACCTTGCAGCTTCAAAATCTTCCCTAGCAAACGACGTGAGGAAATTATTAATATGATAATGATTTTAAAACTTATTCGCGTTGGTAAAGAGCGAGCGTACCCAGTACGGCACCCTCAGCATACGTCACGAAAGCATCTGTGATTGTGACCTTGGTGGGAACAGCGTCTGGTGTCTCAACTGGATTGAGCCAACGTCCACAGGCGTAGTCATAGAAATCAACGCAAGGGTCACCTGCGGTGTTGATGCAGTAGGCCAGATTATCGGACAGGGTTTGGCAGTCCGTTGTATTGCAGACGTAAGGGTCACTCAGCTCCGCCCACTCTGGGGGGACTTGGGAGAAGCAGTAGAGGCCGAAGACGAGGTGGGCCAGCCCAACGATGAGAAAGATGAAGAGCAGGAAGGGAATGAGGCGTTGCCAAAGGTCACTCAGCATCCACCATCGCTCCAGCTCAAACCCGCCTTTATTCTCCGTCCGAACAACACGTGTCTCACTGTCCGTCACCAGGTCCATGTCCTGAAAGAGTGACAATTGACAATCATATCTCATCCTGATACCCTCCATGTCAGATGTGTTGGACTCACGACGTAGAAAACGTGGTCACTCTGATTCTTTTCCTGTGAATGTGACATAGTGTGGCTCCGCGTCCCAGCGCTGCTCTTGCTCCGTCCCAAAGAACTTCCGTCCTCTCCCCAGCGATGCTCCTTCTCGTCATCCAATTGGATGAACCCACTGCTGTCCTGATACAGGTCAAGGTCCACCGTGGACCCGCTTCCACCGACCACCGGGTCTGGATCAGTCTCCATGCTCGTCACACTCCCCTTCTTCCCCCGCCCAAACCAAGTCCACTTCGGCATATTTCTCTGCCCTGATTTCAACACCTGAGTACTCAGCTGCTGAAACTAAGTAAAAATTATCTGGTCCTTCTGATTACTTACTGACGAAAAATACTTTTCCAGGTCTGAGGAAGTGTATTCTTAAATCTAGCAATTTACAACACCCTACGTATGAAATCTGAAGAATTGACATAAACGAACAACGTTGCTTCGATGATGTTCATGTAAATTAATTATCATCCTCAAGTACTTCATGGCAACGGAAACTACATAAATAGGGAGATTTCGAGACACAGAGAAGCGGAGTGTGAATGTGATGCTGATCTAGGGTAATTTTATTAATGCACTGGTGACGAATTAAGAACCGAACAGAGTACAACACATTACGCCTCAAACTTGGAACTAATTAAGTGACGGAATACGTTGAACATGGAGTGAACAACGAGAACAACTAATGTAAGAAAAGTAAGAAAGCCTGACATTCAAGACATCAGGAATAATCTAGTAAATGCACAGAGAGCACAGAGAATAAAAGTAATGAATGAACACGGAGTATTGTAGAGAGACCAGTGCAGTGCTGTGGCGTAGATTCCTGGAGTCTTGGTTGGTCAATGATTCCTGGAGGAGGGCGGAGGGCACTTACTTTTAATCCTTCCCGAAGGTCTGTCCTTGATACTCTGGCAGAGAAGTCTTGTCCAAGTCTTCGAAGAAGGAGTGCTCGATCGCTGCTTTGGCACTCATCCGTTTAGCTGGGGAGTAAGTCAACATCTTCATCAACAAGTCCATTCCTCCCACGTCGGGTTTGAGACGGAGCACTTGGTCTCCCAAAGCACATTCGTTCCATTTCGGGAAACTCGCCTTGTAGTCAGGCATCTCGGACACACCTGGCCAAATCTCCTCAGTCGGAGTTCGCATGATCCTAATGAATGAATCAACAATAACCGTATTTACTCGCTTGATCTTCAAGTTCTACTACAATCAACAATACAATAAAATATGTTTTACTTTTACACTTTTCTCACCGAAAAATGCGAAAGATTTGATCAATTTCAGAGTCACCCTGGAAGAGTGGTTTCTTGGTGATGAGTTCAGCCATAATGCAACCAACAGACCAAATGTCCACTGGACAAGAATAGCGTTGTGACCCAAGCAGAACCTCCGGAGCCCGGTACCAGAGCGTCACAACCTGGACATGAAAGTGAACCAAAATACATTCGTAACTGTAACTGTCAGTAAAGAAAGAAAGAGTGAAGAGTGTGCTGTTTCTTTAAGAAACAACTCATTTGATTCGTGAGCTAATCTAATGAGTAATGTAAATGTACCTCGTGAGTGTAGGCACGGACTGGAATTCCGAATGCACGAGCCAAGCCAAAATCCGCAATTTTAAGAATCCCCTCTTGGTCAATGAGAAGGTTCTGAGGTTTCAAGTCACGATGGAGAATTCGGCGTTGATGACAGAAGAGCATTCCTCTGAGTAACTATTGCAGGAATAAAGTGTACTTACTTTAATTAATTAGTTACGCCTAATTTTATCATGACTCATGACTAAGTAGAATTAGGATATATTTGTTTGATGACTGACTTGATATGTGAGGGACTTGACAGTCGCCATTTCCAAGTGTTTCCCAGTCCCGTAGCTGTCAATGTACTTCTTCAAATCCATGGACAAGTAGTCAAACACCAAGTACAACTTCCCGCTCTCCATGACCACATCCAAGAGTCTACAGAGGAAGGCAACATTTGAATTCATATTCATAGGTCATAGCTCATTTGAGAACATAAGCTGCTGTTGGATAATTAGATAGTTATAATTACCCAACGATATTGGGATGATGGGAGAGCTCTTTGAGAATTGAGATTTCTCGTAAGGCCGTGGGCGGAACACCCTCCTCTTCATTCTCAATCCGAATCTTCTTCAGAGCAACCAATTCACCCGTCTTCTTGTGCTTACACTTGTACACGACTCCGTAAGTCCCTACATTTAATACACAATCCAAATCGATTAGATTATGTACTGGATACTAGCAATATCAAGTTCAAGTCAAAGTCATGTAATCTCCACTTAATACTACTTATCTGTAAAATTCATTAGTTAGAGTTACTCCTGAAGAAGCTTTACTATGCTTTTCATAACATTATATGATGAGGTACAGGTACATAAATATTTAAATTTAATGTTACGCAAGGTTTGGTACGCGTATAATCATGGTCCCTGTACTACATACATACAACATAGGTATATATGACCATGACCCACAACGTACAATGTATTACGAACGAATTACGAAAATTCAAAATTATGTAAGTACACAATACAATTCAAAATTGAAAAACTAAGCCCATGCATTCATTATTCAGGTTTCATCTAAGCACATACGTGCACTGCTTGTGAGTTGTCTGTCAGCTGCGTTTAACTTCAACTTGAAATATGATGTCCGGATTAAGTAATGATAATGATATACTGATTGAAGATTTAAATAAATAGAACACACTACCTATATGACCTATGACCTGTACAAACACAAATGATGAGATTAACTAACGAATTATGAATTATGATTATTATTATGAACAGAAGATAGAAAAACTAAATGGCGATGGGATATGAGCGATTCATGATTTATGGACAGACAGACAGTATTGTTATTTATTTAATGTAAACATTGTAAACTGGAAAGAGATGTCAATAAACTCGGATGAAATCATAATGCTGAATGCCTTACCCTCTCCCAACTTCTCGAGACGTGAGTATTCCTCGACCATGATTGTGACAAGAGCAAGTGACGACTACTGGCTGGTTGACTTGACTGTGTAGTCGGTGAGCAGGACACAGGAAGGGTCCCTCAACTCTCGACCACCACCGGACCGGAAGGAACCACGACGAGTGACAATGGACGGAACGACGTCGACGGTCAACAGTTGACAGTGAACAGTGAAGAACAACTGACAACTCCTGCCTGGCTTATGCTATGCTGTATGCTATTATGCTCTACATAGGTTCTGCACAAAGAGACCGTTGCGTGCAGAAATATCTCCGTTGTTCCTCTTCTGCCTGCTCAGCCCGCCAACTTCTCTTCATGCACTCCCTCCCTCGCCTCCTGGCGCGGCGGGAACTCTGACGTGGGGCAACCTGGGACTTCTCCCACCTGCCCACCTGCCTTCCATCTCTCGCAGCCTTATTTCTATAAATCATTCTTATCATGAAGATTCAATTAAATCAATTAAATATCATAATAATATATAATCAAATATAATATAATCAAATATAATCAAAGAATCAATTAAATTATCAATAAATAAAATAATGACTTCAGAACGTAACGTCAAACGTCTGATTTGTAATTTTAATCAATTGACTTATACTTCCAAAATACTTTCCGCGCTTCCTGATACATTGTTTAGATTTTAAGTTGGCTTAAGAAGTGGAGTAATATGGATTAATCTTGTTTGAATCTGAAATTTTCTACTCAGATGATTTATGAGCGCTTGAATCTTCAACCATAATTTATGGGTAAGTTATTTAGTAGAGAAAATATTCTAGACTCTCTCGAGTAGCAGAGCAATTCCTTGACCACCTCCAATGCAGGCAGACCCAATTCCGTACTTTCCTCCTCGACGTCTGTGGAGTGGACAAACATCAGAATTCAGAAAATTCACAATTGATATTAATACAGGTCATTAATAGAATTATTTAGTTAGTATCTACCTCAACTCATGGACCAAGTGAGCAGTGATTCTGGAACCAGAAGCAGCCAGTGGATGTCCAAGAGCGATAGCACCCCCGTTCACATTCAACTTGTTCATGTCAATCTTAAGCTCTTTTTGACAGGCGAGTGTCTGGGCCCCAAATGCCTCATTGATCTGGAAAACAAAACAGTAATACGTCTGTTAATTACAAAAACCAGCACAGGAAACAATAAATAAACTAATGGCCCCTTACCTCGACAAGATCGACGTCTCCAAGGCTCACTCCGGTCTTATTCAGGAGTTTCTGAATGGCGGGCACTGGTCCGATTCCCATGATTGTCGGCTCCACTCCAGCAATTCCATATCCCACGAGTCGGGCCAAGGGTGTCAAATTATGCTGCTTTACAGCTGCTTCACTTGCAATAATGACCGCGCCAGCTCCATCCGAAATTCCCTAAAATCAAAGCATAATTCACAATCACTTTTCATGAGTAACTTTATGTCATTGTAAAAAGAATCGGCATTTGAAACCAGGGACTTACGGAAGCGGTGCCTGCAGTCACGACGCCTCCCTTCTTGAAAACAGGTTGCAATTTGGCTAAGCCTTCAGCCGTTGTGGCTGGTTTGGGATGCTCATCGATGGCAAAGTCAACCTCTTCTTTCTTTACACGGATCTGAAGCACAATGAAATGAAATGAAGCTATGTATATTTGAAAACCAAAATTGAAATCCGTCTTTCGGGGTGCTGTTACCTTGACGGGTGCCATTTCCTCCTTGAAGTATCCATTGTCTTGAGCGTTTTTCCAGTTTTGCTGTGACCTCAGAGCAAAAGCATCCACCTCCTGACGATTAATCTTGTATTGATCAGCTAAGTTCTCCGCTGTGACACCCATGGGTGTCTTACAGTGTGAGTCCGTCAATGATTGCCACAAAATGTCTTCCATCTGAAACGAATTAGACAATTCCAGAATGAACTCCGTTCTATCCGTATTCAGTTCCAGGAAATAATTCAATGAAGCAGGTAAGCTACCTTGTTATCAACTCCGAGCCGAGTTCCAAATCGAATGCCTCGGAGGAGGAAGGGTGCCTGACTCATGTTGTCACTTCCTCCGGTGAGAACAATGGAGGAGTCTCCGATTAAAATGTCCTGCGGATATGATAACACCAAATTAAACCAGATTAAATAAGGACAAACTACTATAGTTAGTTCCACACAGAACATAGCTCACATGAGCACCGTTGACAATGGACTGGAATCCGGAGCCACAGAGGCGGTTGACCGTGAGGGCAGGGACGGGGAGTGGAATTCCGCAGCGGAGAAGAACATGTCGGGAAATGTAGCCTGCGTCTGGAGAAGAGGCACTGATCACATTTCCAATCACGACGGAGTCGATGAGGGACGGGTCAATTTTTCCTGCGGCCAAAGCCGCCTTCGCCGCTACTTCCTGGAGATCAACACAGGTGTGGTTCACTAGCTTACCACCGAAAGCCCCGAACGGTGTTCGCTTTGCGGCAACGATGAAGATACCTGTCAAGCAATTCCAAGAAAATATTTCGTAAGATTGACTTCTGCATTTATACAAATAAATTAAAACAACTATTGCATGTACGTTTCTCGGTAGGTACGTAATGATTTTGAAAACCTTTAAGATGTTTGTCTTTGGTGATTGTACTTTTGAGTTTGTGTATTATTCCCGTACCTTTAGTAAGAGCGGCCATTTTAGTGGACCTTGGAGTTAACTTGATGTTTCACTTCTTGACGACGTCTAAAATCAATGAAAATTGAATTATGAGTAGGCAAGGTTAGAATGATAAATTAAAATTACTGGAAACTGGAATTAAAATAGATTTACAAGAGACAGCTGATTCAGAATAACTTTTATACTCACTTCACTTCCAACTTGTGAGAAGTGAAATGAGTTGTCGGTGTTTTTGAATCTGGCTGGACTTACGCTAAATAAAGTAGGTAGGCGGAATAAAAATAAATGTCAACTCTTAGTCAACTTACTTCTGAATGAAACGGCTGACGGCTTCGAGTGAGTAGCAGCTGAGGCACCGTCTTGCTGTAATGAATGACTATTACACACAGGATAGTCAAATGAAGAAGGAAATAAACCCCTCTGGTTTTGCTGTGCCACTACTACTGCTTTGGATTGCAACATACATACATAAACGCACACGCTACCTTATATGATAAACTCGTAATGGACTTCATACTTGACAGTTGCACGAGGACGGACCAAAGTCCATGGCCAACTTGACCTTCAACCCGCAAAAAAAAACTTGTTTTGAACCTTGAAACACATCGACTTATGCCCTGATGCATACTACATATCAAATAATGCACAAATGCTGGGATATAGGCCATTCTTCTTCCAATTATCCTATGTTTTCCATTTACGTATGCTCCTCGATGAAAATTGGCGTACCTACAATAATAGCAACATGTGTGGCATTCATCATGAAATTTTATTTCTGACGGACAATAATACGTTTATGTAAACGCTGATTTGTTTTATACAATAGTAGATTAAAAATTAATTTGATTCAGATCTGAGCTTAACATTCTTCCCATCATCCATGGGCAGAAGGACATTTAATTTGTAGAGTTGAATGCCCTCTGTGCTGTCCATGTCCATGAGGAGCGGAGGTCCTGGCCAGAATCGGGCCACAATCACAGTCTTGTTGATTCCGTTGGACGCGACTCCGACGCCCAGGTCCGTGGAGGACTTCCAAATCATTCGAGTAAAGTTGGAGTCCTTGGGATGATTGTAGTCATAGCGCGACTCTTCGTCGTACCAATGGACCATGGCCAAGAAAATGGCGACCGTGAACCTCTCAGCAGCAACTTCGTTCGAAGTAAAATGAATCGTCTCGGAAATATTCTCAGCTTCCAGCGCTTCCGCTCTTTCGTAACCATACACGCCGGCACCCGTCACGTTTAGCAAATAATTCGCATGGGCCTGGGCAGACGCTTGAAGCTACTCAAGAAAAAATCAAATCTGCGATTATGTATTAATTGGTTATCAAATCGCTGTTTAGTAGATAAATTGGCCTAAACCTTACTTCATGGTTTAATTTTAATGGAATACTGCGGTGTTCCCTTCGAATATCGTTCAGTAACTCGACTCCAAGTTCTGGGTACTCTGGATTCAATTAAATAGATGTCAAACACTTTATTCGTTTGTACAGCGAAAATTTGTATATGTAATAATATAATTATCCATCGGGTATGTATACCTATTTCAGGATCTCGCAGAAGTTGTCTTGAAAAGCTTTGAAACTGAATTCTTCCAGCACAAACGCTGCTGCTTGAAAATAGCGTAGTAGCCGAAATCAGTATACTTAACCATTGAATCCGTTCCATCGTGTAAGCGTCCCCACCTTTCAATATGATAGCTTTTGTTTTCTGTGATTTATTGTTAACCTATTCTATTGTTAATTCAATGGGAAGCTCAGTCTGAACTGAATTTGCTCAAAATTCAAGAAGAGAGTCTCCAGTGAAAGCCTTTATAACCTCAACTCGGCCCAAAAAACCAACTGGAGTAAATTAATACATTAATGATATAGTAATTAATAGAAAAACTGAGTAATTTGTTTATAACCGTTATTCGTGCCCAAAATCGTGTACTATTTATACCGCATAAGAGGTCACATGTGGTACAAACAGTTATTTATGCATAATTTAATGTTGAAGTTCTGCATTCAAACGTAAATCGGAACGAGAAACTAAACGCCGTTAGGTGTTATGCATTTATGCATCTGTAGTTGTGCTAAAATCCTGAAAGCACACTAATCCTTTAAAGAAAAATGTGTAAGAATTAAATTAATCATTGACTGTACATATGTATTATCTCCCATCTTGAGTTATTGCCTTGAAAGAGAAAGTAATACTTATTCGCATCTGTATTTCTACTATAATTCTAAAAAGGTGATTATAATTATGTTACATGAAGTGAACAAGAAAACACTTGGACTTTCTCCTTTATACCTAACTAATTTGTGTTTTTACAAGGAAACAAGGACATCATTTCCTGGCTTAAAAGTTCAAAGTAATTATTCACAATGTGCAATTAGTCATTTGCCTCCGTGTGCCAATGCCAAGAGAGTTGAGCCTTTTGAGCCGCGACAAAAGCGTCTCCCACGACATAACAATAACAAATGTGAAAATGCTAAGTCTTGGCCAATGTTATTTATTCCTTCCCGTAAACAGTTATAGTTTGGTAAGGTAATGAACTTGAAATCCCACAATTTCCCTTACGTATAGATGCTTTTGTTTACGGACATGAAAATAGAAACTGATATAAGTAGCGGACAGGGTCACTGGGATTCGTTTTAGTTTTAGTTAGGGCCTCTAACCTTCTGGGTTGGTCAGGCATTCCAGCAAGTATTTATTTTTGTGTAAACCTCCGGTTTCAAAATTGTACAAGTTGAACAATGACATTAATTACGCTTCTCAACGTGATATTTCTGAGCGCAATCATTTCTATGAACAGTTCCAACGCCTGGGAAGGAAAAGTAGTGTTCACGGACGACTTCGAAGGAGACTTCCTACGAAAACATTATTGGGACTATGAGGAAGGCTGCGGAGGTAATGGTCAAATCTCAATGTCAATCAGCGCGTATTTGTTCCATTAACACGTGCAATGTAGAAAACACAGATTTTACGTGATACCGGCTTATGATTGCATGAATAACCTTAAACCTGGCGCTAATGTAATGAGTGGTACATGTCAACAGGGAAGGGTGATCGTGACACAAATCTGGAGTGCTTCCGGAAGGGGACACAAAATGTCCAAGTCGCGAACGGAAGTCTCATCATCACGGCTCGTGTCGAGAAGTCCAAGGAGTACACAATGGGAGAGTACAAGCAGGAGAAAATGCGCTACACTTCCGGGAAAATTATTCAATCCGGATTCGGCTTTTCCTACGGCACCTACGTCGTCCGTGCCCGACTGCCGAAGGGAAAGCATCTCCTGCCCGCAATCTACCTCCTCCCCATGAACCAGCGTCACAACACTTGCAGATACGAGGAAATTGACATTCTGATGGGACGCGGACAGCGGACATCCACTGTGGTGCTCGGAGCTCAATTTGGAAGAAATTATGTGTCCGTCGCCTCGAGGACGTTGGAGAAAGTTTTCCGAAACACGGATTTCAGTGCGGATTTCCATGAATTTGCTGTCAAATGGTCTCCGACACGAATGGAATGGTAATTATAGCATACCTATTGGAATTCATGAACTCATATCTAGTACCATTAATTAATACCAATATTACTGCAGGTTTGTGGACAACAAGAAATTGTACGAAGCGACGACGCACTACTTGACGGATTGGACCACGAAATCCGGGGACAATCTTCCGACCTGCGTGGACAGTTCGTCCCTCTTTGGACAACGCTCAGCCCTGGTCATGAGTCTGGCAGTGGGTGGACGAATGTTTCCGGAAGTCAAGTATGGGACTCTGTCAGAAGCCGAGGCCATGGCCTGGTCCAAACCCACGTTCGAGATTGACTGGGTCAAAGTGTATGACACGAAAGTTCCGAAGCCAAAGGACAAATTGACCGTCTTCAACATCCCAGGCATTGACGGACTCGGCCCAACGTACTGAACATTCAGACCTCCTGCTACAAATTCCTAATTGTTATCTAATTCTAATGTTACGAGATTTATATTTGTTGAATATAATTTAATGCTATTGTTTACAACTATACGAACACGAACCGACTAAAATTATCAAAAATTATTCACGCTGTCTTGTGTTCAATTTTATTCCGAACTGAAAAACTTTATTTCACCATAATCGTACTGTCAAGGTCAGGAAATACAAAAGAAGTCAAAGTATCATAATTTTACAATAATTTTAAAGGTATAATTAAATAACATAATAAGTAGAACAAATATCTAAAGTCCAGATCGCAGCACAGAACCGCATTGTAACATTACAGATTCGTTCACTCAAATAATTCAGGAGTCACTTAAATCTTAATGTCAAAATTGTCAAATAATTGAAAATGTTCAAACGAAGAGCCACTGACACAGTGTGGGTCACAATATAAAGGTGGGTAAATGGTCAATCATAATCAAAATAAATCTAAAAACATAAAATCTATAAACAGAACCAGCACAATAAGCCGCTACCTCAGTCCAATTCGGACAAAGAGCGAACATGAACAATTCGTAATCCATCATCGAAGCCCTCAGCCTCCTCATCTTCCTCGTACTCGTCGTCCGATGACTCCAATAATGTGATTTCTTCTTTCGTCGTGGTCAACTGGGAAGCAGATGAGGTGCTGCTGACAGTGGGTGATCCGTTTTTGGGTTGGACCTCCTCGACCTGAAATCCATCAACATTCCGAAAATTCCATAACTCATTTCAGCTCATGACACAGATACAAGTTAGATTGAATTACAATAAGTAAATGTCACCCCACCTTCTCATTCTCAAAAGCCTCACGAGCAAATTGAAGGATAGAGAAAATGTCTCCCAGAGCTGAGATCCGCATATCCCGCAAGTTACCCTCCGTCAAGTTCTTCAACATGTGTGGCTTGACACGATTTCTCTCAAAAATCAAGGCATACTTCAAGTCAATTCCAGGCTTGATCCCCGCCTCTCGAAAAAAGCCCAACCAATCATCTAAAACATCAAATAAAGTATCGTGAAATTGTGAACGAGTATAATTTCAGCTGAGTCTTAAATACGAAAGTATCAATTGTGCAATGTCTTAGCTTACAACTGTCGATGTCGTGTGACTCAATGTTATTCAGCTGTTCACGGAGTAATTCATTCTCAGATTCGAGTATTTCATTTTTCCGCTTCAGTTCCGCAATTTCCATCAACTGTTGTTCCTTCTCAGACTTCTTCCGGATTCTGTTTTCATAGGAAGCTCGGGCAGCTGCGGCTTCGGGAAAGAGCCCAGGGTCCAACTCGTACATTTTCACGGCCTTGGGTCCAGCGCCAGGAGGGAGAGGGAGCTTACGGGAACGGCTCGAACTCGACACCCCGTTCCCTGAACTCTGCCCATCACTGAAGCCATCATCGTCCCGGGAAGAGTTGTGCTTCTCGTGACCACTCTCCAGCATCATTTCCAATAAATCATCCGCCTCTCGATGTTCCATCATGGGCTTCCGTCTCTTGGCTTGTGAGGCGGCGAGAAATCCGGAGCTTATCATGATTCTTCCCACTTGTAATCCACTCCTGAACCTACCCAAGAATCCAAACAATTAATCTCGAACGGTAAAAAGTTAAATAATTGTTCCAAGGTGTCAATCGAATCGACAGGCAGCTGTGACAAATATGTGACAAAAACAAAAAGTAGAATGTACAAAGTTAGAGCAAAGCGTGCCTAACTTCATATTTCTAATCTGGATTTTAAAAGTGGACATAAAAGCTTTTTTCCATTCCAGTAGTAGTGTTCAAAACACGAGCACACCACGATATATGCATACACATGATGCCATGTGTTTGAGAGACACAGAGCGAACGAAAGGAAAAAGGGCTTGGTACACGGCTGAAGCTCAAAATATTCATTGAAAAGCATTGATTGGGTCAATAGGTTGAGCTATATCATTATGTGAGAATATTTAGCCATGCCCGTCCGTTGTCCATGTAAACTTATACCACGTACGTAGGAAAGTAGGTCATTGGTTGTATGTACTTACATAGGTAGACCAATACCAATGTGAGTTATACTAATAGTTTAGTGAAAGTCTGATCTTACCAAGTGCCTGGATGCCCGGTTGACCCGATGTAGCCACTAACTAATGACCCAACCAATCACTCGAGAAACTGGAGATGAAGAAGATCCGAATTTCAATGAATTTGAGAGATTAACAATTAAAATTAAAATTTCGAAGAATATACGACTGACTGCGTTTGATTGTTGAAGTGGCGTGGATTGAAGCGTCCCACGTTCCCTCTCACCTGATCGGGCCACCAAATCGTCCTCTCAACGAACGAACCAACAACAACCCATAACAAACCCCAATGCAAATGCAATGTACGTACGACCAGAATACGACGCTCGCTCTGGGCTGCTCTCGCATTTTCTCCTTATTCACATGAAATGAAATTAGGACATTCTGCATTTACACACTCGGACTTTATGAATTTATGATTATGACATATGAGCTTTTAAATCCAGATTGATAAATTCAATCTTGGAATATAAATAATATGCAGAATAGTTCCGTCTTCACATATCAGTGTACAGATCAATACATCATCTCCATGAACACCGTATATGCAAGTGTATTTGCATTGTACATATGTATGTCATTATGTTGCCCTAAAAAGATGTAATAATATTACACATGTAATAAAGCAGAATAGAATATTAGTATTATATCTAATTTTACACTTCTTCAATGAAGAAAAATACAAATGAATTAAATATTTAAAACAAAGTATTGTTTGGATTGTTTCAATTCTTGAATTTCAACTTCCACAAAATAACTAAATGCTTCTATATGTATATATGTATACAGAATTTTTTAAATCGTTAGTGTTCGATTCCATAAGAATTTACTTCCAACTGGACACTTTAATTTCCAAGACCGAGTGGAAGCCTAACTTTATCAAGCATAGGTAGGTAGGTACCTACTCTCTGTTTTTTAATCTCGTAGACGCTCACGTGATTCATTCAACCCTCGCGCCAGGAGAAATCAGGTCCGTCATGCAGGGAACTTACGCGGCAAATGCTCCATGCAATGGAGGGAAATGATTTTGGCGGGCCCTCAGTTGGTCCGTTCGTTGTTGCTTTTCGCCT
>JAQFYT010001779.1:0-14998 GCA_034694925.1 Ceratophysella denticulata | reverse complement strand
AAGTTTATATTCAGTCTGATACCTTCATCCAGGCTTGACGAACTTTGGAAACCATCGCTCCCTTTATTTGAATTACTACATTTACTAATTTCAAGTTACAGGATTTAATTTGTATATTGTGGTAGAAGACACAACGATACATCACCTTTGGAAATTGACATATATAGAGAGATTTATGGGAAATGGATTTACTGTAAGGTGCATGGGAAATGGATTAATGGGAAATATTTTTTAACGCGGGGCAAGAAATATCCCCTCATACTCGGGTGGGACGGTGGGACGTTTTACTCAACAGGCCACTATCCCGACTCCAACCGATTGTAGCTAACTGTCATATTCAAAAATTATCCGAATATGAAAGCGTACTTATTTTTGCTACTTACCACTGGTATGACATTTTGCGTATAAAATTCTTTGTAATGTTGTATTACAGTAATGTTCCAAAGTTCACGGCTGTTTGTAATAATGTCTTTAATTTTTTCAAAATTGTTAAATTTTTGTCCCGAAAAGCCTTTATACGGTGAACTGGTTGCAAGTATGTGTTTTGACAAATGAGCTTTGAATTTCTCCGCATGTAAACATACCTGAACCGAAGGAATCTCATGTTTTATCTCATCTTCAGCTGGTTGTGGTGCGGTGATGAGGTGAATTTTCTGTAAAATGTTGTTTTTTACGAAAAAATGCAGAAAATAGCAGAAATATGCCATTCTAAATGATTAGAGCGAAGATAAGAGAGTCCAATAGCTTTCACTGGAAAACTTTTTCCAAAAGTGAAAGTTGCTTTCTCCTAGCTTATTACTTTTGGCCAATGTCGCTCAAAAACGGCTACTTTCGAAAATGCAATTAAAGTCAGTGCTCAATCAATGTATATTTCATTTTTTATTATCTAAACAATTTTGAACAAACGTCCAGTAAAATGCTCCAAACAACTTTAGGATAAATGCATATCATGTCACTTCAATTATATTAGAATTTTGGTAAGAACAAAACACACTAAAAACTACAAAACAGGCTCTGTCTGCACTTTTAGACCCCAGGATCTTTCGCATTTGACAACTAATTATTAAAACTTACGCTAAATCTACGTTAATTTTTTCTCTTTTTTGCAGTCTGTTGACCAGTGGACTCACTGGCCTCATTCTGAGCTAACCTCCGTAGTTCCTCTTGAACGGACATAGATGCTGGAGAATACCTGGCGTATTCCATGGCAAATTCACCCTTGCCTTGAGTCGTGGATCGGAGCTCAGTTGAGTAGCCAAACATACTATTGAGTGACACTTCAGCCGTCACAACGAACCAGCCTTCATTCGCATCTGTTCCAGTTATAATACCGCTTCTCTTGTTCAACTGACCCATCACAGTTCCTTGGAACTCAATCGGAGCTGTGACTTCGACAGCCATGATGGGTTCCAGGATTTGCCAGGCACCATCTTCAAAAACTGCGAAAAATAAAAAAGTGGTATTTTATACCAAATCACGAACGGTAAAGTCGCTACCAATGACCATGGACCATGTTTTGTCGTAAAACTACGCCTGAATCTAGCTAGTACCTTGCCGCATGGCTCCCTGAGCTGCTTGAATGAAAGATATTTCATTTGAGTCAACCATATGGCTCGCTCCGTCCATAAGTCGAAACTTGACCCCAGCAACTTTTTGACCGCACAGAAGTCCTTTTTCACAGACTAGACGAAAGCCTTTCTCAACTGCTGGGACAAAGGGCTTCGGAATATTCGTTCCGATCGTTTCATCACTAAAAACAACTTTCGTGTTTTCCTCTGGGGGTAAGGGCTGTAAAAAATTCCAGATGAAAACATTTAGATTATGAAAAAACTTATAAAAATTACAGATACAGTCGTTTTACGATTACGAACCTCAACAATTCCGATAACTCTTCCGAACTGTCCAGAACCACCGCTCTGCTTCTTATGAAGATAGTCGAATTCACATGGTGCAACTATGGCTTCACGGAATGATACCTTGGGCTTTCCCATAACCACGGGGCAATTGTATTCTCTTTCCATACGCTGAAATCAATAACCAAATTTTAGTATCTACTTGTAGTGCTGGAACTTGTAATTGCTCAAATCTTACCTGGGCATAGATTTCCAAATGTAATTCACCCATTCCGGAAGCAATTGTTTCTTTATTATCCGTGTCGTATTGTATGTGATAAGTTGGATCTTCCTTGGTAAACCTGGCTACGGCTTTTGAGAAATTATCCAAGTCCATAGGGTCCTTAGGTTTAATTGACATCGAGATTACAGGGTCTGGTACATAAATGGATTCCATTGAGATTTGCAGATCTTTCTTGGCTACGAAAGAGTCTCCGCTCGCACAGTCTACCCCAAACAGAGCACAAATGTCACCCGCATAGACTTCGTTCACGTCTTCCATCTGATCAGCATGTAATCGAACAAGTCGGGACACTTTGATCTAAAATAACAAATTATTTGTTTAATTTCGGTTGATTCGAGTAAACAAATCCAATCCACTGAAATTGCAATAAATTGACGCAATACCTTTTTCCCAGTACGTGTATTGAATACATTTTCACCCTTCTTCAGCATTCCTTGATACACTCGAATATAAGTCAATTGACCAAATCGGCCAGCTTCTAATTTGAAAGCAAGTCCACAGAACGGGTGCTTGGCTGATCTTTCAGGGTTCATGATGATTTTATTTTTGGTCTCTCTGAAAAGAAAAAAAATAGTATGAAAATCTGCCGCGTTTATTAAAGTATTGCTAAAACTTTGCTGTGTCAACGTTAACTCACTCTTCCGTAGCGGCCGCTCTGTCCTGATGATGAAAGGCGTAGTTCTTAACTTCAGCTGGATTTGGTAAATAGTCAATGACTGCATCAAGAAGCGTTTGGACACCTTTATTTTTCAGCGCTGATCCCAGTAGTACGGGCGTAAATGCTCGCTTCAGTGTTGCACGTCGAATTGCACCTATTTGCACAATAAAACCGCTTTTAAATTAAGCTAAACCTGATTCGAAAATAGTTTACAATGTAAATGTTACGGTTCAGATATAATATAATCTTGGTTCTATTAAAACCGAACCAGTTCGCATGTAATATTGAATGCAGTTTTTCCCAATTAAACGCCATTAGTCAAGCTAATCAGAATTCATTAATTATGGAATCTGAACCAGAATTTAGCGCTCTGTCTAATTGTGCACTCGTTAACATTGCTAACAGCTGCAGCATTGTCAAATTATCCATTAATTATAAACGCTCCAAGACGGGTCAGAGTCATTTAACTTTTTCAGAAGGAAAAAATATTCTGAGCTTAAGACTAATTACACTGTTGAAAAGAACGCTAAATTCCGGTTCAGATTCAATAATCAATTTCGAATTTGCTTGATTAATGGTACTTAATTAGCAAAAACCGTATACAATATTATACACGAACCGGTTCGGTTATAACAGAACCAAGATTATATCTGATCCATATCAGAGGTAACTACAGGATTTACTTTTCAATTCGTCCAAAGTGGGTTTTCGTTCCTCGAGGAAGATTTCACCAAGTTGCTCATCAACATTGGACACATGTTCAACTAGTTCTTGGTGGTAGTCCTCGGTTTGCTGTCTCATGTCTTTTGGAATCTCATCTTCTCGAATAATTTCTCTGTGAACAAAATATGTACCATAAATTATTTGAATATTCTAAAAAACAACGAGAAATTGTACGAATTATCGGTATCCAAATAACTTACCCGAAATTACCCTCAAAGTACAGTGCCTTCCTCTCGATAATGTCCACAATCCCACCAAAGTCCGACTCAAGTCCAATTGGTAAATGCAGAAGTGCAGCATTATGTCCTAATTTAGATCTCAGTTGACCCAATACACGGAAGGGATTGGCTGCAAGTCGGTCTAATTTATTTATAAAAGCGACACAGGGCACGGTGTAACGCTTCATTTGACGATTCACCGTGAGGGTTTGACTCTGGACACCGCCAACGGAACAGAGAACAAGGACGGCTCCATCCAGAACTCGCAGCGCTCGTTCAACCTCCACCGTAAAGTCTACGTGACCTGCGAATTTCAAATTCAGAATTACAAAATCAGAACCAAAACAAATGCAAAACGTATTTAATTCCAGAAATTAGATGAAATTATCATTTAAGACTATTACCGGGAGTATCAATAATATTGATATTGTAATCTTTCCAAACGCTGTAAGTTGCTGCGGACTGGATCGTAATTCCTCTCTGTCTCTCCAGTTCCATGGAGTCCATCGTGGCACCCACGTTGTCCTTCCCTTTGACCTGCAGATTTATATACATTTAACAGAACAATATACAATTTTTTAAAATTTAATTTATAAAATCAAAAAATGCAATTAATTACAATATCTTGCTGGACAAGAATAAGAATGACCCTACCTCATGCATCTCGTCAATGCGACCCGTGTAGTACAGAATTCGTTCCGTGACCGTGGTCTTCCCACTATCAATATGAGCCGAGATCCCAATATTCCGAATTCTCTCGAGGTCATAGTGCTGAACTGGGCCGGATGAGCGTTGACCCGGGCTTGCATAGCCTCTCCTACACAAATTCACAATCTGACCCCAGTCCCCTGTCCGACCAGGAACCTGCCTCAATAATCGGAACAACATTATTCTGAGCCCAGAACTATGAAGGGGTCAGCGGTATTTTGACCAGGCCAGGGCGGATGAAGGGTCAATCCGCTATGCACAAGCAGAGGCTCAAAAGTGAGCATGGGATGGCATGGGTTGGAGCCGCATGAGATTTCATTTTCCCTCGGAAACCCACTTCCGACGTTCAGCACAGTCTATATAGAAGTTTCCTCCAATGCCAACTATTTAAGTTTTAATGCGTTTATTTAAATTTCCACATTGAAAAATTCATGTACGGCTGCTAATTACAAATTCCGTAAATTAAATGAAATAGCCAGAAAATAGCGGTGCTGCATTAATTAGTTATTTTTAAATCTAATTTAGCCATAAAATGCATTGTTTCGTCCGAATATACAAGTATTGATTTAAGGGTACTGTCTGCCTGTGTGCGCACGATCTTTTGGTCTGCAGATGTACGTTGATCGAATACTGCATGCTAAATGTATTAATTTTTACAGACAATCCAAATACTTTTGGTTCGGCTTTTTCCGAATTGTTTTGATCTACAATAAGCATTACAAGTGCTTGATTACATTCAAGTCATGTTAGGTTAGAATATACGCTAAAAGCGAACATTTGATAAAAACCCAACCTGAACCTGAACCGTATAATGTAAACTACAGAAAATAACTACTCTGTACTGGACACAATGTGTGATCCACAGCTTGTAGATCGAATATTCGTAACGGTATCCCAATATTTGAAATAGGTTTGACTAAAAATAAACGATCGTCAACCACAAGTACAAAATATAAAGACATATACAACTATTGATGTTAAGGTTAAAGTTACACACGTAAACGCTTACAGAGGATTTTAGGTTAGGTTAGCGTTCTCCAAATTGCCACTCAAATTAAGAAAATCCGACGATCCGCGGTCACCAAAATAAACATGTATTTAATTTATAGTTAAGTACTAATTCACACGAAACGGTTTTATGCTACAAAAATTCAGTATTTTCGACGCCAAATCGGATCTTCCAATACCAATATATCCAGGCTCTAAAATTCCCAAGGTGTTTAGAAAATACGAGGACAATTAGACGCAAGTGTTTATAAATAATAAGTTTTAAATTTAACTGCATTTTAACTTGTGCTTGAATATGGTAAGTCTTCCTGAATTTTACAACGGTCGAGCTACGTTTGTGGAGTTGAGTTGTTTTTTTTAAATTTTTTTTAAATAAAAATAACCGATGTTGAAGTCAGAGGTTTTTGATTAATTTAGAGAAATTAGAATTTAGATCTATCAGGCACCGGAACCAAATTGTATTTAATTGGAATCAAAATGCCGACGACGTACCGGAAACGCCCAACAGAGGCAGGGCCGAAGGAGCTCCAGAGTTTAATGCTCAAATATGATCGGCGCCCTAAAGAAGAACATGAAAAGTTGGGTCATGACCTCCCCAAATCCCCGATCCCTCCTATACAAATCCCAAGGGTCAAGGACCCTAGTGACCCCGAGCTCGAGACCCGTGACAATAGGGCTGAGCGGAAGGAAATTGAAGAACAAATGCGAGAGAAAATTGAATATTTTGAAACACTTGCTTATCATCGCGGTGCGGGTATGACGCGACCGAATATGAAACTTGATGAATATGATTTTGGAACTATGTGAGTTGGTTATGAAATTAATGCCAAGCTAATTAATTACGTTACGTATAATGCTTTCCAATCAATTACATATTGTTATAAAACGTTGTTTTTATTGCTTACAGCCTGAATATAAGACGAAAGACCAAGGTGGAAAAATTAGCCGAAAAATTAGTCAAACCCGTCCGATTTGTTCCACCGATGCATTTACCGGAATGGTAAGTAAATTTGTGCGGGGCTATAAGCGTTTTTTTTTTACTTAATTATCGAATTGAGTATACTGCGTTATCGAAAGTGCTATTGCCTTATTTCAATAATATTCAAGAATAGTCCACAACAGTGGAATTAGGTTATTAGTCTGTTATTTCGAGGCCTTAACCATTAATTTTAGATATTATTCTGCCTTGGATCACGTTTAATTTTTTGTCGATTTCGCGTAGGGCAGATTTTTCACTGGACTCCAAAATTCCACTTTTAGACACGGGTGCTCCCATGACCTATTCAAGAGGATTCCTCGGTGAAACGGTAAATTGATTTACAATCCTTTTTTATGAGTGGCATTTATCGATGCCATGAAAAAATAGAATATGCCATGAAAAAGAAGACTTTTGCAACAGGAAATGGAATGCTGGAATAAGTAAAAATTGGTCTATAATTCCAAAGGTTAGGTTAGTTGTTGGTCATTTGGCTAAATTTCAAAAATCTAACCTAACCTGTAGAACGGATAAATCTCGTCTGCTAACGTTTTAACCTAACCTAACCTAACCTGACTAAAATCAAATTTACTGCCATGCAGACTTATTGCACAAGTCTTTTTATTCATGGCGGATTCTATTTTCACATGGCACTTTTATATATTTCCCCTTAAAAAAGTTCAGGTGGAATACTAGAAAACAAACATACAGACGTACTACCGATTATATGGACACTTTTCCTAATCCATTTCTTCACATGGAAATGAGTTTGTACCAGGAGGTACTTGGCGCCTCCGTCCGTTGTTGTTCCTCATCCTCTGTCCTCATATTCAATTTATTTTATATTTAATTGTCTCATTCTCATTATCACAGCCTGACACCGCGTGACCGTCAATCGTTGACCGTGTACCTCAACTCAACCAAAACCAACGCCACATATCTATCTACAATCTATATTCATCAATAGATATAATCTTGTTCCTTTAGGATTTGCGAACACCTGTCACCTATCACCTATCTATCGCAGACCCGAACACGCAGTCAGCAGTTTTATTCAAGGTACAAGCAACACGTGAGTTAAATACAAATGACAAAAACGCAATTCCAAAATTACGTTAGAGAATAAGTAGGGTATAATATTTAAGCAATTGCAACGTTGGTAATATCGGTTGACGTACCAGAGCTAGAAAAAATTCATTGACATTTCTATTTGTCTAATGTATATCATCTATTGTCGATGGACTTTACCTTGACCTTTGACCTTGAAATCTGAAATCAACGATCATATTTCTTATTTTGTAAGTATATATGTGCATGTCTGTCATCTGTTGTCTGTCATTATCGTGAATTACGTGTTTTTCATTTCAGGCATCACTAGGAAGGTTGAAGGTATTGGCCCAATCATGTTCTAGAATCATGTACTGTCAATCAATTGGTTCTTGTAGTCTTTACACGGCTCAGAATACCCATCACCCAGCTGAAAAGATGGATTCTGCAGAATTTATTATCTTAGCTGGAAACTCCTATCCCGAATTGGCTAATCTCATAGCAGGGTAGGTTTTTGATTGAAGTTGAAGCTAGAGGATAAGTGATTATAAGTTATTTAGTTTGATGCAGTTTGATGCTTGATTCTTGTCTATAGTCGTCTTGGGCTACGAGTGGGTAATTGTGATGTTCATCATAAGTCCAATCGTGAAACTGCAGTGGCAATTGGTGACTCCGTCCGTGCTAAAGATGTTTATATTATTCAAACGGGATCCATGGATTGTAATAACAGTATAATGGAAATGCTGATCATGGCATATGCTTGCAAAACATCCGCGGCCAAGAATATTGTTGGAGTAATTCCATATCTTCCTTATTCCAAACAATGTAAGTTTATTCACAGCCAACTAGGATTCTGAGCTTTTCAGCTCCTAAGCTCAGAATCCTAGTTGGCTGTGGTTTATTTTACTCGGTGGTTCACGTAGCTAAAAATAAGTGATGCATATGCATACCTAAGCTGTAAGCCAATATTGTTTTTCTTAGGCAAAATGAGGAAACGTGGCTGCATTGTTACGAAACTATTGGCTAAAATGTTGTGTAAAGCTGGATTCAGTCATATTATAACAATGGATTTACATCAGAAGGAAATCCAAGGATTCTTTGACTGTCCAATTGACAATTTGAGAGCTTCACCTTTCCTGCTCCAGTACATTCAAGACTGTGTAAGTTTGTGAACTCAAAATCGTTGCTGTAAGTCCAAGCAAGTAATGTTTGTATAATCATAGTGCAATTTCATTGTTAGATTCCAGACTATAAGAATTGTGTAATTGTGGCGAGAAATCCTGGATCTGCCAAAAAGGCCACATCATATGCTGAGCGACTCCGCGTTGGAATCGCTGTTATTCATGGGGAACAGAAGGATTGTGACTTGGATGAAGTGGATGGACGATCCAGGTATGCAGCTACTACGGAAAATAATTAAAAATTGTATTTATAGATTTGACATTTGACTTTGACCCAATGCAATCCTTTTACAGTCCGCCTAATGTTCCAAGAAGCAGAATCATGGATGTTGGAACTGGGGTTCCTACACCCCCAGCTAAAGAAAAACCGCCGCTAACTGTCGTGGGGGATGTTGGAGGACGAATAGCTATTATGGTGGTAAGTTCATATGGGTGACGTGTTGGTTGACTTGAACGTCTTCTGACCGACACCGACTGTATTGTATATTGTTTCTATTTCTATCATAGGAAGACATGATCGATGATGCTACTAGTTTTGTGGCAGCTGCTGAAGTTCTCAAAGAAAGAGGTGCTTGTAAAATCTATGTGATGGCAACTCATGGACTTCTGTCCTCGGATGCTCCGAAACTCTTGGACGCTTCGCCAATCGATGAGGTTTGTTTTCTACTCGAGACAATGACAATTCTACGACTATTCATAGCGCATTCAAGTCATTACAGGGTCACTGCATCGCGGTGGCCGTTCGTTGGGTTTATTGCGGGTCGGCTATAATACTCACAATCAGCGCGACAATACCTTGTTGAACCGCTAGCAGGTGTTAAATGGCGACACTTGGACACCCCTGGAAGCGAGCTGCACTGTAGACACCCGTATGCGACACCTGGCGTAGTATTAACCCTTTTCCAAGAAAAATGGTCGTATTATAGAACTTCTTTGCGAGGTTTAAGCCCGAACCCCCTGTGGGAGTCTCGAAGTCGCCCTCCCTCGAGCCAGACAGGGTTTGTATTTATTGGTAATACCCCCCGGAGAATCACAGATTGCCTGCCAGTGCTACAATTAATCTCTTTTTGTTTTTTTTATCAGATCGTGGTGACCAATACCGTGCCTCACGACCTTCAGAAGCTCCAATGTCATAAAATCAAGACCGTGGACATTAGTATTTTGATGAGTGAGGCCATACGGCGAATTCATCACAAGGAATCCATGTCCTACTTGTTTCAAAATGTGACACTTGAGGATTGAGACAACCCAAAAAGTTATTTTTATGTGTCGTATCATCTATCTCATCACATATAACCTATTACCAATACTATACTGGCTCTCTAGTATAATATGTATCTTACAATTAGAGTTAGAGTGGACCAGTTAACTTACTTGGAATCTGGAATTCCATATTCCCTCAACCTGCTGCAAGTATTCAAGAAATCAAATGTATTCATAACTCGTCGTAAACTGTAAGCTTAACGTGAAGAATCACATTTATTTGGGTGCAATGCAATTTCTTATTTCCTAGGTAGGAAAAGCAATGAATATATCCAATCCACCATTTTGCCGACTTGCTGCTGTATTCTATGTAGTAATACCAAAAAAGCAGCGATAACACCTATGAATACCTATGTATTATAATGTAAAGTATAACCTAACTTGTGTTCTCATTACCAATAGTAGTTAACATCACTGTATCCAATCCAATCCACAGATGATCTACTAATATTCTACATACATTGTATTTGAGTCAACTATGTTGTTACCTTACCTCATTCCTTATTAGGTGCTTTTTATTTCGCTTTCACTGTTTTCTTTGAAAGAGAAATAAAATGAGATGCATGGATATTCCTGGCTGTGTAAATCAATAACCTTTTAGGAAAAGCAATGCGCAAAATATGCTTCGAATTAGAAACGTCCCTATTTTTTAGTCAGTCTCCAAGCCACAAGAATACAGGAAAAAGTGTTTCCGGAAACCGGAGCCCACGGATATAAAGTATTTTGTCGTTTTTACTGCAAATGATAAATGATATAGATTTTGCACTTGCGGTCACTACTAATGATTTCATATTGGCAACAAAAGATATGACTCGCCAATGCACTACGTCAAACCATCAAAACTGGAAAAGGCTCATTACTACGTAAATAGTGCAACTTTAAACGCGTTCGCAACAAGCTGAAGAATAATTGCAGTTCTCCAGAGTCTATAATGCATTATTTTGATAGAGTATACATTTGTAGTATAATTGCCCTACTTTACAACAACAAGTACTCCACGTTCTCGGCGGAATCTACGGACCAATATCCTGAAATTATTGTCAGTCAAAAGTCCTCACTTGGAGAAGGTCTTGAACGGGTTCAAGTTGCACAGAACTCGTTCAGAATTGATTTGAATTTTAAAGAACTTCAATTTGAGTGTATCGCTAATTATCCTACTCGTTGGTTTCTCGTTCCGTCCCCGGTAATTCTGATTTTTAAAATATTCAGGCTATGGCACGTTCTAACTTGGAAAGATATGTTAAGTTAAGGTTTTTATTTACAACTGACACGGTTATAATATAACCGAACTGGTTCGTATATAATATTGTCTTTGGATTTATGGAGAAAGGTCGGAATAATCAAGCAAATATGAAAAAGCAATTTATTGCTTCTGAAGCAGAATCTTTCGCTCTGTCCAATGGTACCCCTTATTCTACGGTAAATCCAGGTATTCTTGTCCAAAATGGCGGATATTCGTGGTGAGACGGCGGGTCGCGTGCATCAGTTTCCTGTACTTTCCAGTGGTACCCTCTATTCTACGGTAAATCCAGGTATTCCTGTGCAAAATGGCGGATATTCGTGGTGAGACGGCGGGTCGCATACATCAATTTCCCGCACTTTCCAATGGTACCTTTTATTCTACGGTAATTCCAGGTATTCCTGTCAAAAATGGCGGTCATTCATGCATCAATTGAATATTTCACCATGTTTTTGTGATATTCATGTCGTGATTAACACACCATTAGAAAGTGCGGAAAATTGTGCCAAATTTGCGTTTTCATATTTGCTTGAGCTTGATTATTCCGACTTTCCTCGATAAATCCGAAAACAATAAACGAACCAGTTCGGTTATACGTTATAACCGTGCCAGGCTTATATAGAAACGGTAACATACAGATACGAAACATCGAATTGAACCAAGATGGCCCAATAATCGTAATATCATTATGGATTCTGGAGTTAAACCTTTCGTAACTTTGGACGTTTCGTAAATGAAATTATTTTAATTTGATATAATTAAATTAATTAGCAACGGAGTAAAGATGGCTCACATTTGAGCAAGTGGTTTATTCATAAGACGAGGAGAATTCAGAATTTTTCTGATACATCGACCTACAACTTTTACTCGACCCTGACCATGGAATTTACGAATATGAAAGATAGGAAACTCCAGCAGTACGTCGCCTGTCGACAAGGGTCAAATGAATCCATTAACACCAACCTCACACTCAGTTCTAGCGCCGGGTACCTGGTGGGATCCTTCACGTATGGAGGCAGTGAGTATACACGCCATATTACTATTTCAGGAATGTCGTTGACTGTACTGCGACCCTAAAATTGACCATGAATCTCTATAACATAACTGTGTAGATTTGACCAGAGCGGGGTTATCGAATGTTAGCGGAACCCGCTACGGGCGGAACAAATATTGTGACCTCCGACTTTATTTAGATATCGAACACAAAACCGTGGCTTGTGAAAGCTCGAATCCAAGAAAGAAGAGCACAGCACCCACCCGTATTGGGTGTACCAACCAAGATGAGTGCGAAACCGAAGTTCAAGCAGTAAATTAAACATTCTAAATACCACATATATGACAAACGAATAGGTAGTAGGTTGAATTTACATGAAGCTCGTATAAATGCATGATGCACGACACACGTCTCGATATGTTACCTATAAGGATGACTAAATCTGTGTAACGACTAGTAGCCGTACCTAATTTGTAACGCCTCGGTTTGATCACTCGTAACGTACAACACGTTTCTATGGATGTCATTTAATGGCGCCGCTAAAATAATGAAACTTGCGGACAAAAATGCTGAAACTTGGCGACAAACTTGGTGTTCTGACCTAATTTTCACAAGTTCGGCGACAAATAAACTTAGAAACGCCTCCCTTTTCTATGTGTGACCACGCAAGTTGTCACATAACAACGTGTGACGACTGACGACATATTTTCGTCCTTGTAACTTGCAACATCGTGATCAGCGTAAACGCTTACTTGTAACCATTTCTATTGTAACCCCAACGAGTTTCACTGAAATTCGACCGACTATACGTGTTCATTTATAGCTACTTTTGAATAGGAAAAATGTCTCCGTCCACGCCCACCTTCGGAGCCAGGGTCGCTTCAGTTGTACTGCTCTGAGGCTAGCGACTGTCGTCCAGTTGTTGCTCCTCAATCAGGTGCCCTCCTTTGTGAGCTCGTAGGCGCAGAGGACGATAGTGGATCGTCCCTAGCACAGGTCATCTATTTTACGCTGGATAATCCACCTCAAATGTGTAAGAAATTGCTTAAGAAATATTTCAATTTTTGTATATTGAAATTCTTAAAAACTGAATTCCCAATTCCTAGTCCTGGACACAAAACGAGCGGAAATGCCAATCGGTCAACTTCTGCAAGTTAACGTAATCGGACAGAATTTTTTAAACCCGAACGAGAACGAAGTCTACGTTACGCACAGCCTCAAATTCAAGTGCAGCGCATCCATGTCAACTTACAGCCAGGGAATTCAATGGGCATTGCAGGACAATACAGGAAATCTAATATTCTTGGGTACTTAATCGATAATATCAATATCTACGATAAATATCTCGTAAATCATAAGAATAGTAATAAAATAATAGTCTGAATGCAGGGTCTGGACAAGAATCATACAATTCATATCGGCACACTTATGAATCAGTGATAACGATTACCTTCGCATCTTCCGAAACGGTCGCAGTGGTCTGCCTGGGTCCTGTTTGGAATGCTTATGAATGGAAGAACGTGTCATTTCCGGTCACGGTGAAAGGTATATGGTGTAATCTATAATCCGTTGTATACCTTATGGACCAATTTATAATTAATGTCCTCTTTCAGCCGTGGACATTCCAATGATTATTGGTGAGCAAGCTGAGGAGGCAGTTCACTTGAAAAATGATGGTGAGAAGCAGGCTTTGAAATGTGTTGCGTCGGGTCAACCGGTGCCGACATTAACCTGGAAGAGAAATGGAATTGTAATTAAAATATGCGGTCATTACTTCGAGGGTTTCCAATCGAGATGCGGCGAATAGCACTTTTTTGGTATACGCCTAATAGCGAATATTCGCCCAATGTGTATTTGCCCAAAATGGTGAATATTCACCCTTCAAAATACGTCAATTTACCTGGCTTAACATAAGGGCGAACATTCGTCAGAAAGGCGAAATATTCGCCTGAATGTGTGAATATTCGTCCAAAATATCGAATATTCGCCGGTTGATTATTAGGCCAATATTCGGCGTCTTAAGCGTTCGAGCGAATATTCGCTTCGCCCTCAGAAAACACATTTTTTTTGGGCGAATATTCGCCGCATCCCTAGCTTCCAATACACCTACAATTCAGATATTGACAGAATTATATGAATTCCAGACAGTGGACCGAGGCGTCAAAACTGACGTTAATAATACCTTCATTTCTTCCGAGCTCGATTTGGACTACGAAAGCTTGAAACTCAGTCGTGAGAATATTAATTTCACATGTGAACTGGAAAATGGAAAAGGAATACGAGTTAAAATATTCATAGGTAAAACAATGTGCAAACCTACTCAAAAATACAATAAATCCGCTAAATTCAATACCTATATTTTCCTTTAATTTGCCAGTGGTGCTTGACCCTCCCGGGACATTTATCTCTAAAGAAACTAAAATTGGATTATCAGTTGGAATTCCGTTACTGATTCTACTCCTCGTCGGAATTATAGTCTACTACAAGCTGAAGACACACTATCAGTACAAGAATATTCAGAGTTTGACAGAAGACGACATAATGGAATTTAATAATGGGGATCCCCATAGTCAGAACAATGCTCTATTTTACCCGTACAACACGGACTATGAAATTTCAAAGACGATGTTTCATATCGGTTAGCTAAGCTAAAGAAATTCGTTAAATACGATTGATATTTTCTTTGGGGAAATATATAAACGTGCCATGAGAAAGTAGAATCTGTCATGTCTGCATGGCAGTAAATTTGATATTAGTCAGGTTAAGTTCAGGTTAAAACGTTAGCGGACGAGATTGATCCGTTCTACAGGTTAGGTTAGATTTTTGAAATACCCAAATGACCAACA
>JAQFYT010001778.1:0-15000 GCA_034694925.1 Ceratophysella denticulata | reverse complement strand
TGCAGTACTGTGGTCGTCAGGGTGACTTTAACTTTAGTAATTGGGCACGCAGAGTATCGAAATTTTTAACGCGGGTTGAGTACGCAATGAAGGTGATTCTGAATGAGTCCTAACATGTACAGAATGCAGTGATCCTGTTGTCAGGGTTACTTAAATTTCTGCAAATTTTCCTTTAATAAGGTATACATATAATTGCGGGTTACAGTGAATTCCAACGAAGTTTTCCAACAAAGTATGTGCAGTACGATGTAGTGATTAGTTATGAAAACAACTTCGCTTAAGCGGGGTGTATTCACTAGTTTATTATATAGCTCTACAAGTAGAATACAGGAAGCTCGACAATGTACTATAAACTCACATTATGGTACAATATAAGATATCAAACGCTCATCAAAAGAAAATGTGGAAGAGCTGGTTCTAAAATGACTCCAGACAAGTCGTATATAAGGATTTTGTCTTGGACTAGGTTTGAGTTTTAACTCGTAACTATAACCACGTAATTCCTTTTGATGAGAATGAGACTTGGCCAAGCGGAGCAAATCCCAAAACTTTATCATAAAACCCTCCTTTAAGGTTGATCTAATAACTCAAGTAAACTCCGCTTCTTCTCCGCAGCTCCTCCAACATGTTGAATGTGGAATCTCCGAAGAGAACCCGGTAGTTTGGGTGAAAGTGTGCAGTGAGCCGAGTCACTCCTATCTTTAGTGTATGCTTACTTTTCTCGTTATTACTGGAGCAGAGAGAGCCGAGATACAGGCGTCTTTCTCGGAACTTTGACTCCGCTTCCATCTCAAACCCTCGTTTAGTAAGGAATAATTTGGACAAAGTCAAGAGTCAGCATAAACATTGGGATCCGCAAGATTAATAGAGGCTTGAGATGATACAGGGCTGGAAATTAATGGTGGAGTTACACGCTTCTCAGCCACACGAGCCATCCCTTATATCCCATGTTGGCGTGAGGTATGCATTATTCCGACTCGAGAAGTAATTGAAAGATAAAACGCTAGGATTTATGCTCATGGTCCTCCCCAGCATTGCGGCTCTTGGCCAGCAGAACTCCCGGTCCATTCCAGGTAGTCGACATTGGGATAATCGGCTCGCTTATCCCTCTCCTTCGGCCGGATGCAGTATATTCCAATTTCCAATTATGCTAAACGACTTTTATTCCTATTCCACTCCTCTTGAGCCAAATTCCGGCCCTCCTCTCCTCCCAAAGCCTTGAGGTAATAATAATAATAAGCTCCGGAATTCATTTCTCTGAGAACATATATTTCATGACTTTTATGTATTCGGAAAGACTCAACGTCTCTCTCATCGCATCTCCTTCAGATTTATATTTTATTCAAAAGTGAGTGCGGTGTGCGATGAAAGGAAACGAGCTTTTGTGTATTGTGGGCGTACCTTGTAGGCTCCAGCTCCAGACCATTTCTCGTCATATCCAATGAAGGCAATGGCTTTACTAGAATTTCTCCGCCGTTCTGTCCCAATTTCCTTCCTACCGGTGTACGGCTTAGAAGAGCGAGCGAGTAAAATATCTCCAGCTTGAGCAGGATAATACTAAGCAGGAAATAGGAAGTGCTGCACTATTATTATAAGCAAAGCAACCCCTACAATAGTTTTTCAATCTTTTTTTCCTTCAGAAAGAGAAACAAACTAAATTCTAAACTTTTCTTTCTATCTCTTACTTCCCTCTTCCTGTCTTTGGATTTGAAGAACACTTTCACAAAGCATTCCAGAAAGAGAATGACTTGTTTCGATTAGAAAAAATCTGGTACGGTAAAATAACATATAGTCAGGAAGTACATCACCCCTTCCCCTTCTTCCTAACCGAACCTATATATAAGACTTTACTCTTTTATATCGAAGTAAATCAAGAAAAGAGGAGCTCTTGTTCTCTTAATCCAAGTACCAATGCTATTTTCCCTTGACTCCATGTAGGTAATCCAATTCCGAGTCAACATTTTCTGAATACGTCCATGGAAGTTGATTCCCTTATGGCCCCATTCAAATGCCAATTTGGAATATCGTTAAGCAGTATCGTATCATGCTCACTCCGGTAGTGTGGGTAATCAAGCTAATCATGGTTCTAATTGTTGTTGGGGTTGAGTTCCTGTATTTGGCATCCACTATTCAGGAAATTGTGAGCAATAAAATTTGTTTCCAATTTCAATATTCCGTTTGAGAATTATGTACAACCGAGCATAAAAATTTGCTAGCGGCAGCTTCTGACCGAAAGGATCTTCTGCTCGAGCTGAAGACCCATTCGCGTACCTTTTAGTATTTGGTATAAGATTGCAATTGGTATCAAAATGCGAAAGAGTTTTCTTTAATCAAATCTTGTCCATTTTAAATATGTATGATTTGGGAACAACCAGGGTATGTCAGTCTCAAATACTACGGTTTTGGTGTCTGGAACGATTATTTGGCTATTCTGGGCTTCAAATGTTGTGTATTCCGTCTGAGTGTCTGCATTATACATATATGGTCCGGCCATTGAACGTACACGACTGGAGTGTGTATTTGTATGGTATGACTTCGTGCAGTAGCGTGTAGTATTTATTTGTAAAATAATAATATCATTCTAGAATCAAGGGGAATAAAGAATTATTCTCGGCAGGGCAGAGCTCGGGTTCTCGGTCCAGGTTTGTATTCGTGTCGTGTTTTGTACTTACGTACACACTCTGTTACCGTTTTCCTATGTGTTCACAATGATGATGTATGCATTATAGCACGAAACTCGAGGGTAAGCGTGTCGATGCCGCCGTGTTTTATTTAGCTTTTCTACTATTTAACATGCTATTTACGTATATGGTAAAATATAGGTCCGGGTGAAAAATAAAAATCGAAACGAGACTACAGGTAGACATGCTTTGGATTTACATACATATTACAATAACCGTATCGGCAACTGGTATCTGTAACAGAACACGGTGAAAAATATTACATGTATTCATAACGCTCCTCTAAAGTTGTCGCGGGTGGATGGGGATAAGGGTCTTGCTCAAATCCAAATACTCCCATGTCTTGTTTCTTTTGCCCTTTGTCAACATGGCATTATTTGAATACTTGAATAAACTCACTACGAAATGCTGATAGTTGCTGTTTTTTCGTCTGCTCGTATGAAGCACTACATAACCCATGGAAGAGTCCAAATAGGGGGTACGTACTCTCCTTACATTCCAGTTTCATACAGTTCTTGAAACAAGAGCAAGCGTATCTAATACAAAACTAGAATAATCAGTATACATACCCATATCTATAGAGTCTTTGGGGCTGCAGTGTTCTGTAACTGCATTTTGGACAAATTCTATCCTGGAAATTAAAAATACAAAACATGCTCAAGTGTGTAAGCTAGAGAAATTGAGCCAACAATATTCCTAGGTAGGGCTGGGCAAACGAGGGCTTTCGGCAGTTGAAGGCTACTAAAAAATTTAGGATTAATTCTATCCTGCTGAACTATTCGGAGCCACCCTTGCCGGGCCTTGTGACCCAGTCCGTTCCGAGAAAAGAGCGTCTTCTTCGCTCTGTTGTGCTCCCTCCACTGTTCCCAACTTAATTCAATCACTCTCGTACTTTCCCCACATTTACATTTCTCCTTCCGCACCGTTGTGCTTTTGAGCGAAAAGGCACGGAAGAGCAATAGAGTGGATTGGCATGGAACAAATGGCTCCAAATGAAATTGTACATAGAATATGGTTTTTCCCTCGGCTAGGCTCCTAATTGAAACACTGCCTCGGAAATTAAATACAGACAGATACTGATACATATATAGTAGGAAGAACAGCTAATTTTCACGCATTGTGGTCACATTTTGACATCAGCTGTTTACACTTGTGGTTACTGCATGAAGTGAATCAATTGGCGGTTCCCCCAACTACTGTCAATAGAGGATGGAGTTCAGGGCAGAGTATGACGTTGATGGCGGAGTTCGTGCCTTAATTCATAATTATAAAATCGCGTGAGGCAGTAACCTAAGCCCGTTTGGCGAGTAGGAGAAAGTAAATCAATCGAGCTCTCAACTACATACACATAGTACACAATGTGTGGGAATGAGGGGAGTAACAGTACCGTACTAGTGTGGGTCTAAGGGAGAAAACCTGAGGACTTGAGCTTGAACGCTGTACCTACTACGGGAGAGCGGACGAAGCGGGGATATAAAAGTCGATCATCATCCCATTACTCATATCGTGTACACAGAGACCCGCATACGGGTCCCCAACTTAGTTTCTCAGGATAAGCATAAAACAAAAACCAGGAGAGGAGAAGTCGGTGGCTAAGCCAAAAGAGCACAGAGAAAAGAAATGGTATCATTGCATGCGGAAAATAAATGTAGACTTTCTACTTTCTCTCTCACTCAATTTGAAGCATGTCATTCACTCTGATGGGAGCTTGCTTCGTTCCCTCTCCCGCACTCCAACGCTGCTCCTGTAGTATTCCACTTTCCACTCCTATTTGTAAGCTCGGCGGTCTAAAAAAGCCCTTTACAATTCCACTATGTGCTCTACTTGGTATTTTAGTAGACTCCACTAGACTCCTACAATATGCACATTCACTCACTCCAAATACCCAGCCCTACTTTTAATAAACATATACAAAACCACACACGGACTGAAAATTATAGTATGTACCCAGGAAAACTACCTACCTCATGTTCATTTTACTACGGATACACAAGTAAGTGTATTCCGCAGATTTCGAGCTTTTACTTCCATTTACAAGCAATATTCCTAACCTACAGAAACGCATTATGTATTTTTGCCTCTCGACTTTTAAAACTGATTGTGAGGTATGGAAAAATCTTAAATTAGGATAGTATCTTTTAATCCTCATCTGCTCGATTTGTCTTGCCTTTAGTAACATATACGATGTTCAACTCCAGCAGCCGTTTATTTTCGTTTCCGCAACAAATTTTGAAATATGAGAGGTGCGCTGCTCCAACTCTAAATTCAACCTAAAACATTATAAAGAAAAAACTGCAGTCATGTAGACATACGCTATAATTTATCCTCAATAAAATGGGCATGACATCATTGTATTAAACTACTCAAGTCTCCTCGCTGCCGACACGTACGATGAAATATGAGTCTCACGACGGGAGTAGGTAGTATAACTTGGCATTTAATATAACAGATATTCAGGAATATTTATTTTTCAGTTGTTTCTGAAGAAAAAACGAGTCGCGGGCAAGTCAGAATCAATTGAAAACATTCCAAAATGTAACTTCAGTTTCATTCTTTATTTCATCCGAGTCGTTTGCTTCAGCCCATAAGGAGACTGTCAGAATGGGAAAGAAATTGGTAACGCGTATGTGGGGAAGTGAAGTCACATTTCACTTCAAATCAACTCAATAATAAATCCCCCTGCTCCTGTTGTGTCTCAGTGGACGGTTAGTGACGGGTCGATGGAAGAATTAGTGTTTCGATTCGACAAACATCCATCCCAGATATTACCCGCCAATTCAATTACGAGGTGAGTGACAGCGTGCTCAACACTTTCCGTAATTGGCATGATGAATTATGTGTGTATGGTTTGGGGTTCCATGAAATAACCTTTGACTTCGAGTCTGAGAGTAGAACACCTTTTCTACACTGCCTACTTCCTGCACCAGATACGGCTTTGTTTACTTTGCCTTTCATTGTATGAGAATCAATAACAGGAAGAAATGCTCACAAGGAGGCAATACATCTGATGGACGATGTGCAAACGGGAGCATTTGGTAAATTATTACTACTTGTGCCAACCAGGCGCACTGCTTTCAACCTGTATACGGGAACCAGCATCTTATTTTAGCTTCCTCACCTTCAAAGTGTCTGTTAGGGTTTGTGAAAGAAGAAAAATATTTGGATTTGGTTCTCCATGACCAGGCAGGACGTTCTTGCGGCAGGCCCATGTGAGTCATTACCTCTTTCTCCGTATCCCAAAATCCCAACATAAATAAATACTGTCTATTTATATTATGAGTAAGTAGGGTCTGCCTCTGAGCCACATTTTCAGCTCCATGACATGTCGTCTTCAAAAGCCCACACATGAGAATGTGGCTACATGGAAAGTTAGTGTATGTTCCAGCAAACCCAGACATAGGCGGAACGACGAAACCCCGATGGTTCCTGTATTATTTGTGAAGGGAAAGAGATATCCCCAGCAGCTCCTCTGGAAAAGAAAGTGAGCAGGGCAGGAACAACAGGTTATCTATCTAGAGCTAGAGTATTCCCATCCTCTTCTGTAACTAGTCTCAGCCCGTGCTTCGGGTCCTTCAGGCTTCACTCTTTAGGGGGCACTTAAACACAAAATAACCTCGTAGAAAAGCCCACTAACTGGGTACTATTTTACTGTAAATACAAAGCTTTCCATTTATAAATATCCAGCAGAGGGAGAAATACTACGGGACACAGACATTCCGTGCATGAAAACTTCATTTCATGTAGATCTCGAGCGCACATCCTAACAGTAGTGTTCATCGCTGTTCTTGTTCCAGTTTCGTTTGTAGGCCGCTGTTTCTCTCCACGTCTCGTTATTAGTTCCAATCTGAACTTGTTCTACACTGTGCTTTCTCTTCAGTTAAGCTGGATCCCGAAGTCGTGCTTGTCCTATTGGTCGATGAAGAGAGTGGGATTGAATCTGTCCTCAAGTTCAGACGTCGGAGGATAAGTTACGGACGGGAGCCTTGTTACTTGTCTAATACCCTGGAAATCTTGGGCGGAGCGGGCACTCTGATCCCCATCTCGGCGGAGGTTGGCAAAGATAGGCAAGGGATTTTGAGTGCAGGAAGTGAAGAGGGTCCAGGGCCGAAGAGCAGGGAAAAGGGATCAAAAAGAAGAGTTTTATAAATATGTGTACAAACTAAAGTGAAATTTTTTGGGTGGTTTGGAAGCGCAGCTGCAATAATGGAACGAGAGGAAAAAAAGAAGGTAGCTCCACTTTAACTCACCTTAGCTTTCTCCATTAAGCTCTGGACGGAAAAGTTAACACGGTCCTTACGCAGCTCGGCCTCTGCCACACGGCAGGCACACGTACACCGACTCTCGCGTCCCCTCCCGCTTCCCAACAAATCCCGCTCCGCTCTTCTTACCGTCACGTCAGCCAAAAGCCTGGAACCTCAAACAAACGCCACTATTGTTTCTAAACCCATGCAGGACTTGTTGCTAGTCTCCCAGGCTGTCAGGGATCCCCGACCATCCTACAATACCAGGAAGCTCCAGAGAGAGCACCAGCATTAATTGCAATTGTGCCCAAAGTCTCTGAGCTCCCAGGCTCGGTACGTGTCTTGTTCTACAAACTACCCTCGTCGTGAAGATATTCTCCCTCATACAATTGCACTTTTCCTGCTAGTGGAAAAAATAAACTTTTCACTTTTATTTCCGTGGGAAGTTCTCCAGTTGTTAGTAAATGTAAATCATGCATACCAAATCGATATGCAACTGTCCTACTTATCGTGTACGATCCAGGAGTGCCGTTTCTGTTTGGCAGCACTTATTTCGGAAATATCATTTTCGTAGTGGGAAGCATTCCAGATTTCTTGATTTTGAGTGTTGTGTAGGAAGTGGTGAAAGTTGGCTACTTTCTAGTTTGATAGCAAAGGATGCTGGTGAATAATTTAATATAATAATTTTGCAATTTACATTTCTTCCTCGGAAATAGTGGTTTGAGATACCCTCCCGGAAATAGATTTATGTGTTTAGGAAAATGCATACTAGAAGGGAAGTCTTAAAACTCATAGAACCCCTTTGTTAATGGATGATTTACGAGTTTCTAACTGCTCTCCCGTGTCGTTGAGTGAAATCAATGGGAAATCCTAATACGTGAACTCGTATTTCATTCTATGGACTCAAAGCGAGAATGATTTTTGTGACAGTTTCATCGGTGCAAAGTACATAGAAACAAGGTCGGCGATTGTACAGTAGGTAGGAAGTCTGATTGTGAGTTGTGATTGTTGAAGCCTCGGATTCGATTCCGGGATTCAGTCGAGCAGAACTGTATAAAGTGGTTCCTGACTCAAGTAATAAACATAAATTAGTCTGTAGGACTCGGGACGGCCGGGTTGGGTGTCAGGAGATGGAAGAGTTATCACACCTGCATTGGGAAATGTAGTATGGATTTGGAATTAGCCATTGGGGAAACCTTCGACTACCACCAAACTAACCCCCTTGAGTGAATCATGAAAGTCAAGAAAGAGAGTTTAGGGAAACATATGAAGCTACTACTCTCGGCCTTCCTTCCTCCACCGCTCTCTGCCTCCACAACAGCCCTACTCCACCACGCACGGTTCCAACCAACTTTCTCCCAATAACACTTGTTCCGAGGAGATAGAATCCCGAGAAAAGTGCTAATGGAAATTAGAAATCGTATGATCAGCGTCTACTTAACATCGGCATGAAAAAACAAGATTAAAAAGAAGCTCCATATACCCATCCCTCCTCTTCAGGTCTTTACTACGGCGGACCACTCTCTCTGACACTAATGCCAGACATGAGGCACCGCTCTTTCACAGAGTAATCTCTCAGTCCGTGTACCCCCGGAAGGACTGCATCACCGCTAATCACTTACTCCACATCTCTCATCATCATCAGCAGTAAAGCGAGTACCTACTTTCATTATGGCTCTGTTACCATGACTGTTCTCAAAATCTCCAACAGTCTCATCCTGGAGAAAGTAAACTTTCACCCATACACTCAATTACACTAGCAGTATCTCACAAGGCAGCCCTTCTCTATGCTGGATTCAATTTGAGGAACGTCATAGTATATTTTAAGTATACGACGTACAATTCCTCATACCAGGCGACGCTAGATTATACATATCTTTCGTAATTAAGAATCGTCTTGACAATGGACCCGGTACCATTTTTGTTGTATTTTGGGAATATGATTTATCGTCAGGCTTTACTTGACTTTCATGATCAAGAATACTTTAAACGAACAATTTCTTGTGACGGTGAATTTAGATCTATATGGGACAATCGAAATATGTGATTTTCATTTATGAAACAAGCGGTCAACTGACCAAGTGAATTGGTTAATTGAGAATATGGCGGCAGCTGGTGGTGGTGCAGCGGGTGCTGGAATCGCGACCTCCACCAAACATGTGCTTGACCACCATGCTGGACTTGGAATTGGTACTGACACAATTGGTTCTTGTTCTTCGCCTTCTCCTATGACTAAGTCCAATCATTCAAACTTTTACGATCTTCCTGAGCCCGTTGCCAATCGCCTCAATTATGATGAGATTGAGACGAGCCGAGCAAGAGAGCTTAATAAAATGGATAATAGTGAAGATGACCCTGGGCCTATTAAAAAGAAATTCATGCCGTTTTTTCGAAAATTTTGGCCACATTTAGATCCCGAAGCACATACGGATCTTTCACAGAAAAGGCGGCTCTTTAGTCAACGTCTCTATGGAAAGGCTGTCGAAGAGGTGGATCCGTTCGTGTTTGAAGACGTAAGTGAAAACTTGTTTCATTATTGGCCTAAATTCAGTCTGCTTCGTAGAGTCCACAAAATTGTGACACGCCTTTGGCGTCTTACCGACAGACAGAGCCTACAAGGCTATGGTATTGTACACTCTATACGTTACAGTAAATATTGAAACGCACGTTTGGTAGTTGTTACGCACACTATACTACACACGAGCTTCCCGTACGATTACATAGTCCACATACTCGAGGGAGTACGAGTTCGAAACGACAAATGAGGAGGAAAGCAAGTGGGTATATGATTTAGACCTTATATCTAGCAGATATCATAAATCTTCGCTAGCGTATATTGGGATATCTTGAATTTTGCGCACACACATGTGCAGCGGGTATAGATTAACGAGTTCAGTTTTCTGTCCAGTACCATTTGAATGTTACTGATTCACCGTGGGACGCTGGTTTAAATCAAAAGTTGAATCCCAAATCCCAACGGGTCTCATGCGTCTCGAATGCAAATAACCTAATTAAAACAGTCCACCGACCGAATATAATTTAATTAAAAGTGAAATGTATCAGGTACCAAGAACCTTTTGGTGAACCTATTCAGTTTTGTCCTAACGAAATTTAATATTCCGGTATTTGACTCGTCTCCTCTCCAAGCCCAAATTCTACTCAAAGAAAAGTCATTTAGTATTTGTCAGTGAAGAAACTTTGGTGATAATTTGTTGTTCACACAAAGGCTGGAACTTGTGTAATTTTATGCATAATCAAAGATTTACCATAATGTTCATGTTAATGAATGACCTACCAGATTTCAAGCGCTATGCATGAAATGAGGTTTCTGTAATCACAATTTCATAACACAATAGAGCAAACTTCATGCGGAAGCATAATTTCCTTCTTGAGAAAACGACGTTGAAAAACTCGTTTCATAATTGAATAAGATCATGCTCGATATTATGTAGACTGCAATGAACATATCAAAAGTGTTTAAATAGCTAGGTTAGTGAATCTGGCAAAAGAGGTAGAGGTTTCTAGTAAGGAAGTCTAGAATCGCCATAGTTCTGCTCATAATTGATAGTTGTTCCAAGTTCTATTCCCTTCCCCCATTGTTTTAGTGTACCCGTCCGGCCTTATTAAAATAGTTTCTGGAACTAATTTCTCCTGTGGCACGACAAGATGTGGAGACACTATCTGTGGGCAACCCTTTGCTTCTTGCTAGACTAGCATTTCTTTCGGATGCCAGGAACAGGGACCTAATGTGCTTTTTCACTCTTCGTGGAAAGACGTCAGAACCACGATGAGGAGCCATTATTTCACATAATCTCTCCAAATCAGCACACGCTTCCTACTAGTTTCTGTATTGGATGTAGACTGATCCCGATTTACAATAGAAAAGCCTTCTACACTGTTGTATGTTCACAATTCTAGGGAGTTGCGTGTCGTGGGAACACCCAATTTCGTCACAAGATTCTTTAGATTCGAATTTGGTTGGTCCTGATCCTGTTTTTGATATGTCATACTCTGGACTCTAAATCGTTCACCATTGACGAACTAGGCGATTGGCGATGATGGATTCAGTTTTCTAAATGAGAGTGATAGGGTATCATACTGTACTTACCAAATGCTCCTACTAGCAAAAGCGTATTTTGGCTCGTTGGGCTCATTAAACTCTATTAATCTGTCTTCATTACCTATCCAAATAATTAGGTGACTCTTAAATTTTGTCTAAATTAAGAGCGATCTTATATCTAAGCATTGAGTTTAAATATTCCGTTCATTCATGAACAACTGTATCTTTAGCAAGACCAAGACTGAGTATTTTAAATCATTGAGACCAATCCGTTGTTTCCAAACTAGAGGAGTATTGGTAACAAGTGTTCTGCAGAAGTGTTCTAAGCTCTAAGTTATGGAATTAGATCCTTATTATTCCACTCCACACCTGAGTATTAGTATTTGAGGAGGAGGCTTGGGCTGGAGGCTCCTTCCCAGCATAAATATGAAGAGCCTGAGCCGCTGTTTAATTTTAGATGAACTCTAGCATGCCTAAGTCGGATCTGAGATCTGACACGGTTGAAATAATAAATTGGAAGAGCGGAAAGGTGGCTGTTGAGAGGGAGAAGTTTAGTTTGCACAACCTGTGACGCCGTCTCCTGAGCCGCTGTAATAGACTCCGTAAACAGAGATGAAGGGAAGATCCATATAGTGTGAAAATTATTCTCACTTCTCATATTTAATGATGGAGAGGAAGAGAAAAGAAGATTTCGGGAAGAAGAAAACTTCTTTTTTATTCAAAAGATAAATAATGCCTCTCTCTCGGCCTCCACGCCTTGAGACAGGAAAGGTCTTTCAGATCTACCACGCTTCATCTCAATCCTCCATTCAATCCTACATTCAGAAACAGACGCTTTCCCTATTCCAACTCCTTCATCTGGGTTCCTCCCGACCAGACCAGTGACAGGTCTCACATAGGACTTTCACGCAAATTGAAATAACGTTCTCATTTCGTTTAAAAAAGCAGGCTGGGAGGGTTGGTGTTCCTGGAAAGGAAGATCCAAGTCAATGTAAATTTACTGTGTTTCTAATTCGACAGAAGCCGTATTCCTGACGTTTTCAATGAATTTAGGGCAGTAGAATGGAGCTAGTAGTTGAAATGGATAGGAGGGAAGACGAGATGTATGGTGTTCATTCTGGCACTCACTTTCACTCGTCTACTTGAGTTTTCCTAAGCTCTGTATTTTATTTATGAAAAGGTATCAAGCCGTAAGCTTCTATCTCATGCGGCTCTCCTACCCCGTCGTCTTCATCATCTCCAGCATTCTGCTGGAGCAGAGGACTTGTTAGTTCCCATCCCAGGTCTAAATCGATAGGCCCACATAGGAAGCTCGGAGAGACCAACGTGGACTCTTTCCTCAGCTCAGACAGGTAGATAAATACCTTTCGTATCCATCCTTCCTTCTTCCTCACGGAAAGCGAGCTTTCTCCAAACCCAGAAGGATTGCTGAGTCGAGGCTCAGCCTCACCCTACACACGATGAGGAAACTATGTGTCGACCTTCTTTTAGGAAAACTAAAAAGTACAAAAAGGGGATCACCGGGAAGAACTGCAAGAAAGGGCATTTCTTAGAACTAACAATGTGGTCGTAGAATAGTGGGACTCTACACCAATGACTTTTTCCATTCTTCGAAAAGGAAGAGACTTAGGAAAGTCAGAGAAATTCTTACCGTAGAACTGGCACAAAATTCTTCATCCCCCCGAACCAGGCTTATTACATGCTAGGTAGTCCATGACCTGTAACGCTCCGCGTGAGCGATCGAAGGTCTGCATTCTGAGCTTTACTCAACTTTCATAGGTTTCCTGTTATCATGTTAATGTATGTTGCGACAATCTCATATAAACTTTTAACGTGTCAAAGCGGAAGCATCGTGCCCTAAATTCCGGGAAACGTGGAGCATTAGGGAAATTATTTTGCAACTTAGCAAATAATCCTGTCGGAAAAACAAGATGGTGGAGTTAACCAAATAATAGTTAGGTAATAATAAACAACACGTGGGAGTATTTACAACTCCTTTTTAAGTATTATGTAGTTGAAGTGAATACTTATTAAGGTTTTAGGCATGCAGAGTAGGTACCAAAACCATAACCACAAAATCCAGCTAGCATATTACGCTATTATTATACGACTGTACTTTATGTGCTTACATTATTACAAGTCGACCGGAAAGATTTTCCGACTTCTGGAACATAATACTTGTTACAACTTACAACACAATGCAGACTTTCATTCTCTGTGGCCCTGGGGGATCTTTCTTGGTTGACTTTACTTCTTGGCTGAATGTCTCGCTGAGTTCTGGTATGATGGAAGGCTTATACGGACTGTCCGCATTCATTCGTGGAACGTGGAATCCCAATACACAACGTGAACGTACTTCTTTTGTCATTTGATAACGTGGAATATATGTATAGATATGTATAATGAAATAAGTGCGCGGCTACTGTCTGAGTGCATCAACGACCAAAGGATGATATGATGGGCATAATGTATTTCGTTATAATAATTCTTGTATAGACATGCACTTCAGTATGTCGAATTCCGTAATGTGACAGGCAGGTTGTGCTTAAGAACAGATAATCTACCAACATATCAATTGTAAGGAAATTTTCTTTTGGCTGAAATATAGCCCTTTCCTCAGAAAATAATGTCCGGCAACTCTCTCATGACAAGCAATTTGAAAACCCACCCTGCACTTAATTTATTGTCCTAGCTGTTGAATAGGATTTACGTTAGCTTTTAGCATTGTGAGCATCTTTCTTTCGATATGTTTCTACGTTAAAGGCTTGAATGCGTTGGTTTCAAAAGCTGTGAGCTGGAAAGGAAAGAGAGGTCAGGACAGGAAAGTAGTTGGTAAACATGTTCTACACTGCCATCCACAGAGAGTCCGTATTCCTCTTGCTCCTATCGTAATCTGGATTTTGTTATTATTCTCTTTCGAAAGTGGAGGAGGCGGAATCAGATAAGTGCTCGAAATGCCCAGCCCTCCTGGGGATTTCACCTCTTGGGCAGCTTGAACTTCAGGTTTGGAACTACCAAAATGCCATTTGGACTTAAGATTAGGGGTAACCATTAGCTCCTATTTCTGTTTCCCCCACAACCCAACCACTCCCAGCCTACCCGTGCACTCCGCCAAAGAAATTCTGGATCAGAGAGAAAGTCAATACTTTCTCTGAGGATGCCCTACGGACAACGGATTGATACTTAGCTCGGAGTGAAGCGGATGTAATTGTATGCATAGAGGGAGATGGATTTAGAGAAAGCATCAGAGTCCTTCAACTTGGAATGACCTCCGTGGAGCTTAGCAGGATGTGATGTCAGGGTTCTTTTTTTTTGTGGTCGAGGGTAACTTACACGCATGTCAACTTTAGCTCGCCATTTCCTTTTCAGTCCTCAATGTTGCCAACGAACTTGATATACACCTAATTAATGAACATGGTGAGTGGCCACTTAACTTTTTCCTTGTGTGCCACTTAGGCCACATTCGTGGAGACGTCTAAAGAGTCCAGAAGAAAAGGTTGGAGGGCTAGAATTTGGAATTACCTCTACGACTTTTGTGCAATTGATTCTTTGTCTTTGCTCTATAGATTTAGGCCCACTTAAATGGGTTCTTGAAAATTCCGTCCTACTGGAGTTCTTGCCCATCAATAAATATCTCAGCTTTTTGTTAGGTACCTAACGTTTCTCAAGCATCATCTGTCTATCCTCACTTTGATTTTGAGTGAGGATGAGGACATGCTTATTTAGACCGACAAGGTCGGGCTATATGTGATTGTACTTTCTGTCCGAATGTCACACTTCTGCTTTTTTAAGCAAACCCCTTTTTAAATAACAGAAGCACATTGAACCATTTTATATATAAACCTGGTTGAAGGTAATGTAATAACATGGAATTCAGATGTCATGTACGCAACCTAATTTAATGGCAATATATTACTCATTTTAACGCAATAATTATACTACTTTAAATATTTATACACGAATTCATTAATTTTCAATAATATATTCTTCTAGTTGCGCGATGCCATATTCAGCAGTT
>JAQFYT010001777.1:0-15002 GCA_034694925.1 Ceratophysella denticulata | reverse complement strand
CGAACTGTCGCCGCTACGAACTGGGCGCTACGAAACGTCGCACTACGAACTGTCCCACGGTGAAACGTCGTACATTCGTTAAAAGGTTCTTGTTATGAAAGCCCTTCATATTGAATGTTTTTTCTTAATTGTTCTTTTACGGTTGATTCTATATTTGATTGCAATACGAGCAAATTATTATTTTAACGTCTTGCACGCGTTATTATTGCAGTTTACGATACGAATATGACACGGCGGGTCGAGGTCAAACGAAGAAACTAGGACATAACTCCACGATTTCCAAGGTTTCTAGTAGAATTTACGTGCATATTTCCAGTAAAAACCCAACTTTATAAAAAAGTTACTGAATGCACAAATAATATACCCTCAAACAAATCACAAGGTCAATGAAATCACAGACTGTAACGATTCTTCCATTTTCCCATTAAAATGACACCTGTGTTTTTGATAATACTTAAATTTATTACAGCATTATTGAGTGGAATTCTTTGTGTACTAGTCGGTGTCATGCACTCCATGGGAAGAAATTAGGAAAAGTTTACACAGGAAGGGGAAGCAAGATTTGGACGTTGGGCGGTTCGTTTCGGCTGATTACCTGTATGTAATTGACCTGTACAAAAGTACCAACATTCAATCCACATAACAGTACACTCCATCCATAAACGTAAAGTACTCGAATGTAAAACAACGACTTGAGTTCCGCCTGGGGCTAAAACACTGCGAAATTCCCAAATGATTACAATGAGGATGAGTCACACCATGCCAATAACTCCAAGCTCCGTTAAACGTTTTTCTATTTACTCAAAATTTTATTAATAGTTGCAACTTGAATAGGATTCATATTGTGTTATACCGGTACTACAGATGTGGGCGCGTACGCGGAAATTATTTGTAAAGTAATTTGCATCTTCTGCTTTCGCAGAAATACATCGAAATTATTAGCATGCAATGGAATCTTTACGTGTATTTCCCCATGGTGAATGACCTCTGGAATCGTCTACCTTCTGAACTTGACCCTTCGTGAACCGCATTTCCTTGATTTGATTTTCTTACGTATTACACATATTACATTATGAATTATACATGCGGTGGAAGTCGACGTTGACACTGGAGAGAGATGACAATTTACAATTTGTAACCTAACAATGAGTACTTTTACTTTAGGTATATATCTTTGTGCACGACTTACTTCCTGCCGCCTACCCAATTCCATTATGAGGTTGAGCTTTACCTCAACAAGTTTTTCATTGTCATTGTCAGTGATTGTCAGTCGTTCACGCACCCACGCTTCTTAAGGACGTTCTTGCTTATTCTCAGAATTAAAACGTAATAACAATAAAGTAAAGGAAAGCAAGCATTGCATAAAATGGAAAATATATTCCTTATCTTTCCGTGTGATAATTTTATAACAATTTCAAGATTATGCAATTATGTTTACATATTGCTCCGGTGTACGTGTTACGTACATTAACTCCATGTTTTTAGAAGAATCCGACTTAAGACAGACGCCATAAAGATAGAGATAGAGGCACACATGAGATTTTATCTTGACATTAAGTAGGTATATTATTATGTACATAATTTCTAAATTTGAAACATTCCTCATGAGCGTGCTCTTATGAATTATAATTTCACGACAGTCTCTAAAGGCGCTTGTACTCGCTATTTCTGTTATTTACGCCTTAACGTAGGTATATACTGCCTCGCGGCTCGTGCAATAGAATATTTGGAAAAATACGAGTTCTGACATAATTTTATTTCAATTTTTACAGAATATCTGAACAGTCCTGAGATATGTCCTCCAATAAGTTCCGGATTCTTTTCTCAGCACTTGAATTTAAAGCAAAAGATTCGGCTTGTAAACTTTCCAAACAATACAATGTCCGTGAAGCTTAGCCGATGGCAGGAGAGGAACACACCTTCGGCTCATTTGAATTTCCGATGTACTTTCGAAGTGATAGCTCCCAAAGGCTATGGTGTCATGGTCACTGTACGCAGTCTACATTTGAGACGCTATTCTGGGCCTCTTCCCTGTCGGGATTTCCTTAGGGTAATCATCCAGATATCAGCACAATTAATCCAAGCTAAATTGCACAATCAAAGCCGAATCCAGCATCTTATTTATAATTCTTACCGTCCAATCCGAAATAATTAATTCCTCAATTCATGCAATTGTATGTTTTTCCAGTTCAAGCAAAAAGATTCCAAGATTTCCACGGATGTTTGCGGAGAAGTGAGCAGTTCGGACAAATCCGAATATCCAGAAGAACTGACGGGACCAAGATACTTCTATGATTCTAAGGCGGAAATGATTGTATCTATTCAAACTGAAGATACTCTGTCACTGGAAACCAATAAACCTCTCACTATTGAGCTTATCTTCACCGCGTATCACCGTAAGCCAAGAATATAACTAAATACTTGTATTTTTGTCAATTATCGCATAGTCATAACCATGTCGTTGTTCGCATTTGATAGATTGTTCGCCTGGTGAATTGGCTGAAGGGCGAGTGAAGCCGTGCTCCCGGACTGCCCAGGATTCCTGTATCGACGCCAATCTTTTCTGTGACGGCTACGTCAACTGTGGTCTCGATGAATTCGGAATTGACGAGGCGGAGTGTGAAGATAAGACTGGGGTTAGCAGATCCACGACGGTCGTTATCTTTGCTCTCACTGCCGTTGGAACGCTCATTGTGGCTGCTGTCTGTATTTTCTTGACCTGTTGTTGCTGTCGGCGGTGCGGCAAGAAACCTGTAGTAGCACCGCCCTCAACGCAGCCCCGAACTTCCAGTAGTGCTGGATTGAATGTGCCTCGTCCAGTGTAAGTACCGGCACCGGCGATTGCTGGAATCCGTCCGTTGACGCTAAAAGCAAAAGCTGGCCGCTGATATCTTTGACTGGAAAGTTTTGCACTGATTGAAGTATTGAATAATTTGTTGAAATTCTTACAGAAGCCCTACGGCACCGAATTCGGAATTGACTGAATTGCCCGTTTGGCGAGCAAATACTCCGACCGCTCCAAAGGCCGAAGTGGAGGATGATGACTTGCCTCCGTCCTACAAAGACTTATTCCCGATGAACCAAGCCGTCATTATGAGATAACTGAAAGAAAGAATATAATATTTCTGAAAAAATTGTTAACTTGAAAAAATAATTCTGAAGAATCTTGAACGTCTTCCGTGCAAACTAAGACTTTACCTACCTATAGGTACATTGTCTTTATATTGCTTGATTTGATGCAAGGGTAGCTTTAAAGCCTTATTGGAAGCTATAATCATCGGTTGCGCTGTTTGGTTGAATGTTGCATTCGTTAAATTAAAATAAGGTCGGTCGATATTGGTAACTAATTACTGGCCAGCTAGACTGATTATGTATAATAGTAATGTACAACATTTACTGTTATTATAGGATTAACTAGCGTTTCTAGAGAAAAATGGCAAACTGACTTTTTATACGTATCATATAATGGTAATTGTTAAAATATCTTAAGGGGTTGATCTACTTCTTTCCGTGGTAGGTTAAGTAACACCATTTATTTATGTTTTAGTGATTTGTTGCTTGGGAATAGCAGCAATGCGTTTATACAAGCTTATACGTATTGAATGAGCACATGTGTGATTGTGTGACTTGAGATTTTCTAAAAAATACATAGAATAATGTGCATTACATAAGAATAGAATAACTAATACATAGTCTACGCTTTTGAGCTTTCCAATCACTAATATTTACAAATCATGTACAATTGTTCCTGGACTACAATAGAAAAATTGCTCAATTTACCTATACTAACTTATGTACTTGGAAGGTATTTCATGACAATGCACTAGTGAGTACACCAAGAATCTAGGGACCAAATACAATGAGTTGTTTGTACAATGAGTTCTGGTGAATGACGGCTAATAAATTAGTAAAGCTTAAGTCGTCCGTTGAAATGAAACCACATTGTAAAACTCCGTAATTATATTGTTCTGTTAATAAACTGTAGTGACGCAAAATATATGTGCCGCTAACTCGTTATCCATACTCGTTAAAATATTGTGTACAGGCTTATGCAATTAAATGAGATTAATCCAGCAAACCGATAGCGGATAATTCACATTCTTAAGCCAGAATTTAATGCTCTTTCCAATGAGTTAATTATTTTAATTAAAATTAGGGAGGATCTTTGATATACCTTGCGGCCACACAATTTATGTTCCAACTTGAGTACAGAGGAGAGGCATCCGGCATACTTTACAGGAGTGTCAACGATTGTAATGAGTTCATTATGTTTTCCGTCTGACAATACTTCCCAAGTACTGAAAATACCAAATAACTATAACGAGTCTTCTAGAGTTTTCAAAAGGGCAATCAGAAATTTACCGTGTTCCACCAGGCCAGTGATGTTGACTAATGCGCCATTAGATATAGGTAGGGGAGTTATATTCTTTTTCAGAAAACCTTTCAATTAGTAGGTAACCGTTTTTGATTAGCAATTCAGAGCAAGGTGACTACATTTCTGGAACATCTTCAGTCGATTTACATAGATTTAACGAACTTCAGAAGAGAATCTACTATAGCGTGGGTTAATTTAACGGATTGTGCGAATGGAGATGATAGATGCTTAAATTATCTCACCGTCCCGCTCAATGGCATTTATACTGCATTCATTCTTTTCTCTAATAAGCGCCTACCCAGCGCAAACTAATGGGTCGTCCCTAGTCGAAGCTTGAAAAGTAAATATTTAAAAATCATTTAAAAAAATACTATATAGATAAGCAGATTGAAGAAAGTGCTCCGTGTGAAGAAGAAGAAAATATTTGTAATTATTCATGTATCGAATAAAAAAAAGTAATAGTCTTACTCCGAATCGCAGATGTTGTTCCTACATCCCTGGAATACCTATGATTTCTACAAATATGGTCACACATCGCGTTTATCTGGAAGATTTTCAAATCCACTTATTATATAGTATATGGCAATATATCTTACATCCGCTCTGTATTCTATAATCTGAAATTCTATCATTCCAAATACAAAGTTGGAAAGGGACCTAGAATTGGGGATTAATGCAGACTTTGATGTCGAGTCTTCATTTTTAAATGGTTGCTAGCGCATAAAAATGCTTCCCGAAACGGAAAGAATGCAATTTGTAAAACTGCTTGAGCTTATTGTGCCTGCTTTTAATACCTTATTATGTGGAGATTATGAATTGACCTATACCGTTGTAAGTTATCATCATGCGGAGCTTGCGGAGTAATTGTAGTGCTGTATAATCGTGGTCATCATTTTTAATGTCACGACTCTGACCTAAAGAACTATGAATCATATGCAACAGGATATAAACTCTTCTACAATTTTTGAAATATATTTAATTCCGGAAATTAATACACTCGATGTTATTAGGATTACAAATTACATAATTCATAATACTAATATATAAACAGATATTTTTTGGTTTGGTTGGATTGATGGCTCGAATCCCCGATTAAACAGAGTTCACCTTAAGCTTCTCAACCGATAATTAAAATACAAAAACTCTCGAGTAGTGGTTAGCGGTTAGAAAAGATATAGGGAAAGTCTCTGTGAAGTGGAATGTGCTGAATCTTGAAGGTCCGTAACAATTCTGTCCGTCCAGACTGGAGTTAATTTCTGAACGCGTTTCCCCTCGCTTAACTGGCCAAACGAATACTTTCGAACGAGCTTTCACTTGGCCAGGAAATCGAGGAGAAACGCTCAGGTTAGAATTTCATGGATGGCGTTCAGAGGCTGCAAATTTCCTCTTCCTAGTTGGCAATAGTCGAGTTTTTGAACGGAAACTCATCCTCTGCAATTTTGATTTATGAATTAGAACAACATCATAAGATCAAATTCCAGAAGTGAGAGCCGCGTTCATGCTTCAATGTCTTCAGAAGTGTGTTTCTGATCAATCGGGGCTTGCCAATGCTTTTGCACACTTCCGAATAAAACAATATTGGAACGTGAGAAAATCATCAAAAGCTAAGACCGGATTAGTCGGATTGCTTCATTGTGATGTTGATGAACATCAGTCGTTGCTTGTCACCTGACTCACCCATGGTTCTCCAGCGTTGCCAATGTGTTTAATAAACCAATGGCAAGGGCAGAGAACCTAGGAAAATTCGATTTTATGGATTCTTACGTGGAAGAATTTGATACAACAGAATATTTATGTTTTCTTAAAAAGCACAATATTTGCTTCGATTATCTAGTCTTACAATTAAAACAATAGTAAACAGAAACTTAATTAAACTTAAATCCAAATCGACTCTAGAATTAAATGAGATATGTTGATGGAACATGAGACGCAGCTGAATTTTTGAGAGGATTGTCTGTGCCCGAAAATTAAAGAGAAAGTCAGGCCGAAATGAAGTACTTACATATTTATATGCCTTCATAATGCTGACTTAAGCCCTCATCGATCAACGAGCTGAAAAACCTAAACTCGAGTTAAAACAAAGTTTAAGTTATGCAGCCTGAAAAATCGCTCAAAACTCAATAAAATAAAAAGTACCCACCTACCATAATTTGAATCCGGGTGTCCGAATTTTTGTACAAATACAAACTATAATATTTATTCTCAATTAACTAATTTCGCAGTTAAACATCTCGTAAACAAAAAAGTTACAAAAGTAAAACACAATACAATTAAATAAATTATTAATAAATGCCTGTATCAATACAGTACAATTTTCTATTGTTGGGACACGGATGAATTATCCGGCTTTCCAAAGTGACATGATTGAACCATACAATATGCCCGAAAATCAAAAGAAAAGACAGGACGAAATCAAATATTTAAAAAAGTACCTTCAAATTGCTGACTTAAGCCATGATCGATCTCCAAGTTGTAAAACCTAAACTCGAGTTAAACAAAGTTTAAATCCTGCAGCTCGGAAGATCGCTCAGAACTCAATAAAGGTACCTACCACGTACCATAATTTGAATACGGTGTGAGGATTTTAGAATACAGTAAAATATTTCAACTCGATTAGGTAATTAGTTTCACAATTGAACATCTCGTAACCAGAAAATTTACTAAAGTAAAATACAATGAAATTCAACATTAATAATAGCTCGTCGCTAAACAATTTTCTATTTTTGAAGACGCAGCTGGATTTTTGAGTGGACTTTTCTCCTCAATTATCTAGCTTTCCAAAGTTCCATGATGGAGCCATATATGGCCGAAAATCAAAGGTAAAGTCAGGACAAAATGAAATATTTATATCAATGCTGACTTAAGCCATGATCGATCTCCGAGTTGAAAAACCTAAACTCGAGCTAAACAAAGTTTAAGTTCTGCAGCTTGGAAGATCGCTCAAAACTCAATAGAGATATATACCTACTTCCTATAATAATTTGAATCCGGTGTCAAGATTTTAGTATGCAGTACAATATTTTAACTCGATTAGGTAACTAGTTTCACATTTTGAACATCTCGTAAACAAAATTACAAAAGTGAAATACAATAAAGTAAATTAAATTAATTATTAATGAAATCTAGTAGCTATACAATTTTCTATTGTTGAAGACGCGGATGAATGTTTGAGCGGACTTTCGTCTTTAATTCTCCAGTATTCCGAAGTGCAAATATTAAACGGTATACTTGAAAATCAAAGAGAAAGTCATGCCAAAATAAATTTACGTAGAATGTTGATACAGACATTCACGATCTACGAAACTGTAAAACCTAAACTCGAGTTAAACAGAGTTCAAGCCATACGGTTCGATAGGCATCGCACATGCAAACAGGTACCATAATTTGAATCCAGTGTCCGGTGATGAACGGTCTTCAGGACGAAGTATGCTGAACGTAGACACTTCAACTTTGGATAACCAGTCCTTTGCAAGTAGAAACATTATACTCCAGACAAACTGGAAATTCAAAGCTAAAACTCGGGCATTGAAGTCCGTCCTTTGTATGTCCAGTCCATGGCCAGGCGTAGTACTTCGGGCATCATGCTGATTTTTGGATCCGCCCTACCTTCGGTAATCAAACTCATCGGATGAAACCCACGACAAAGCTTGAAGACCAAAGATAGAGCATAACCCACTTAAAATGACTAAATGCGTCTGCTTCAAAATGTAGATCTGGCTGTGGCGAAGTATTGGACCGGCTCCACCCTCCTTAACCCAAAATTCCAGTAAATAACGTTTGGAATGTTGAGATAACGATGGTAAAAGCCATGTCCAAGTTCAACTGCATCAGAAAGGCAAATGGCTTCTTAAATGTGTGACTTCGGATGACCATTTGAACCGGCTTTGATCTTTGGGTCCCAGGCCTTCCCGATTGAGTTACAGGGAAGCAATGAAAACCAAAGAAAGACCCAGCTCAAAAATTTAAGTCGATACTGATTTATTCAGTATCAACTTTTAGAAGTGTTGCTGGTTTGAAGGCTGAACGAGGAATGAGATTAGAATCAGGATGGGCTGGCCTAGATAGTCCTTCCTAGCTGGATGCTTCTCCACCTTCATGCGGCCAACAGGGCAGGAGTTGGCGTGGGGTAGCTACCTTTCTGGGGAACATAGGAACATGCTGCGTTGGTGAGGGAGGGTAGCTAAGTCGAACTTTGGCGTAGCAGGGTAGCAAACATAGTAAGGATAGCAAACCAAACAAAATCGCGGTGCACATGTATATTTTCATTGGAAGTTATTTTTTCGTTGGTATTTCCGGATTCCTAAGCTCTACATAAAGTGATTAGAATAGTTTTCTAAGCTGTTTAGCGACATAACCCAGCTCAGAAAAGCTGCACCTGCATATAATGGGAAAATTTAGCGGTTACAATAATGGTAGCCACAATTCACAATATAATTCACGTTGTAATAGCGGAAACTCTTATAGGCTTTATAATACATATTTACTTATCCGCGCATGAAGAGCCGAGTATCCAATTGGAGCTGTTCGTGTCGACGCACAGAAACTTCATCGCGCGCTGGGTGGGAACGAAGGGTTCAAGTCGGCGTGCGCGTTATAAGTTAAATATAAGACGGCATGTGGCAAATGATATATCCTAGTGTATCACCGTCAGCCCATATGTATCAGCATCAGGTTCAGGTTTGTTCACAGCTATGTCTTTAACCGCTATGGCTATGTGTTTGGCGCCAGGTGTGTGGTTTGCAGCAATGCTTTTTGAGCAACATAAACTTTATTATTAACTTTGCGTATAAGCTAAACACAACTTTAAACATGCCCTAACCAAACTACGTGTACAAAGTTTTGTCACACAAAGTTTGTTAAAGCATGCAAAGCGCTCAGTGGCGCTTAAAAACTGGCAGCCCGACCGAGTGACATACTTTCCAAGCATTACTTGCTACCCCAAGGGTAGCCAATTTTTGTACAGATACCGGAGCCTTCCACACCATTCAAGTCAGTCCAGTCCAGAGTCCATAGACGGCCAATAAACTTTTTAGCGGGCTTCGCCTAACGGCTAACAAGGCGAACGGCGAACAACCAGCATTCGCTGTCCAAGAACCCAGCATGTACGTAGTTAGCTCTATAGCTCTATAGTTCTATAGCTTCTATTCTAATGTATGAACTAGACGAGTTCCAGAATGAACTGGTACATATAATGCTTTCAGTTCATCAGAAGAAATACTGAAATAATGATTCACCAATAAACTTTACCGTTACCTGCCGATGTTCATTGCATTAATGAGCTATGTAGTTTCTCACTGCATGAAAAATATTATTAATTTATAAGATGTATATATTAGGACTTGACGATACTACATCTAATTAGATGTACTGCGTATGTTCTACCACAGCCACAGACTCCTTACTTCAGAAATTCTGGCTTTTAATGGATTAGAAGGGCGTGAATTTGTCGCTTAGCTTCTATACTTATACCATACATATATTCTAGATTATCCTTATCTATAATCCTTCATTTGAACCCTGAATATGGCTGAAAATATGAAATTATTAGTAGTTTGCAACCACTAAGTATTTATCATCCCGTCGAATTAAAATATCGTACTATCTACCGGGCTATAATCGAGATTCCGTTATAACCGGGCCGCTCCGTTTGTAATTTTGTGGGATTTAATAATCATATAAATATACCTTTAATCAATCAAAATATTAAACTGGTTATCGGATCTGTGCTAGAATTTAACTCTCATACCCCTGGTTGAATTTTTTTAAAATATCAGACTATAATTTTTCATTGAAAATTTAATAAAAACTAGAAGTCTTGAATTGTTGCTAAGTAGTGGAAAATTTGCCCCGACATTTAAAAATGTTTTCGCCGTTATATAGATCCTCAAGCTTTGGTTTCGATCCGATAATTAGTATTTCCTGATAAGCCTGTACAAATGCCATAAACGGGTCGGTGGTTGTGGCGGCGTACATATAGGTATATTTACAACACTGTTGCGTATTCTTATGCTATTTACAAGTTTTAGTAGAAATAAAACAATGTTAATATGGCTTCCTTGTCCTAAAATACTTTGAGTATCTGTATGACTGAAGCGAAGTCATGGATTTATAATTTCAATTCCCTGACTGGTGTTTACGTGGGTACGTAATACGTATGTAATAAGAAAACTGTTTCTGGCATTAACCAAAAGTAAATTCTGCATCCATTCAAGGTGGGTTACGCACCTTTTTTGCGTAACCCCTCGTATCTTCATAACATGATTCCAAAAATTAATATGTTACAGCGTTAATCTGCGTTATTCATTGAGAAACATACAAAACCGCGCCAAACACGCCTTAGCCTGGTGTCAGCCTTAGTTCATTTTGGGTCAACGTGAGCGCTACGAGATCAGTTAACGTTAACGTGACTCTTCATAAGAACATCCAATTTTTAACCTAACTTCCTCCGGCAGGATGAACTGCATACATGTATAAATCTTCAAACGAAGTCCTGCGAAAGTCCAGGCTTTCAAATAATGTATCATTCTCAAAGCTCGTCTGTTGTAATTTTCTTACTGGGAAAGCTGATGGTGCAAAACTGCAGAGAGACGTCATGAGCTCCATGTGTCAAGCCGAGCGTCGCCAGAGCTTGTCTCAAATGTGATCAACATGATCATAAATCAATAATTTCGGCTAGTTTAATTACTCCTTGTCCTCGACTTGACAGTCTAAATCTAAACATTTGGTTTCTTTATGTGACAATAATAATCTTATCACGCCTCAACCGTCGTTAGTTTTGACACTCAACATCAGCACTTCTTGAACTTTTGCTGCGAACAACAGGATGTTCCCACAATTAGCTCTAGCTCTCTGCAAATATTATTTAATCTCAAGATAACTGAGGATTAGTACATAGGTACCTATACATAATGTTATCAAGGAGAATATGATGTAAATCTAACTATATAAGAACATATTTATAGGAACCCGGAGCCCCACGTTCCTTGCTTGGAATATTTATTTAAAAAAACGTGACTGGTCAAAACATCGCGCACTAAGCATCGCGGCTGCTTCACAACAACGCGCACAAAGCATCGCGGCTGCTTCAAAACAACGCGCACAAAGCATCGCGGTTACAAAATTTTCCAGGCAGAAAGCAAAAGTATTACGGATACACGATAATGCAAGCATTTTACGCTTGCATATGCAGGATAGTATGCGGGATATATTGCTAGCAAGTAAATGTTCCGGGAATTCAGCTCAGCCTGATGTGATAAAACATGATAAAGAAGTGCTCGAGTCCAGTGTAACTATAATATGCAAGCGTTTTACATACTTTATAGATGATTTAGGTATTTTAAGTTGTGCTTCAGATTCTTACCTCTCTAATTACCAGGAATTCATGGTATTTTGCGTTCACTGTTAACCACATGAAAATATGAATACCCATCTAAACTCTAACATTATGCGATGTTTTATACGCGGTGTTTTGTGCACGCGATGTTTTGTAGCCGCGATGCTTTGTGTGATATTTAGCAATGAATTTAAACTCCACACGACGCACTTGATATATTCCATACAAATCATCCGCACTATAACGAAGCATGAACACCCTTTCCTATAATTTATTATTTGAAAGTACAAATAACGAATACGATATCTTATCGATACGATATTTATCTCATTTCTTATTCAAATCCAAATTACGCCCGATTAGTTTTCTACACGTATTTCATAAATGGGTTATGGTATTGAATTTAAATGGATAAATAGGTTTTTGAAAGATTCTCATCATCGGTGTTAGAGACTGACCCATTCATGCTTTGTAATGTTAACATTGTAAATTGTAAACACACCAGTAGCACAGTGCGAATCTGAAGCACAAGCTTATCTTGTATTACGTCAGTCGGGTAATGCATTGCACAGACGGGCACTGTAGTTAAAATTAGGTACACGGCAATGGTTTAACTCAATTGACGTATATTTGTACCTGATCGAATCCGCGGTGTTCCTTGATTTTGATATATGAACATGAACAGAAGCAAAATCTACTTGTCTTGTGTTGTGTATCCATTGCCTATTCTATATGCGGCCTGGCCTCTGGTGTACTCGATTTTTGGAGCTGTATAACTTTCCACAGGTTAGGTTTCGAGAAGCCAGGAGAAAAATTAATTATTATGCACAAAAATTGAGACCGCAAATGAAACCTGTGCTTTCCCGTCATAAAAGCCAAGGCTCATAAACAGGTAACACAGAAAATGAAACCAAAACTGATCCGCCAAGTAGGTACATAATTAGCTAAAACCAAAATCGCCCAAAGTACATTCGGTTACTGTTCAGTTTTTGACTCTTTGGTTTTTCTTCTTTAGCTTGGATCGTTGGCTGTTTAATTGACAATTTGTATTTGGGTTTTAAGGAATTTTAGGCGGTATGTATCTCCCCTTAACTGGTGTGGTGTAGCCTAATGCGAATGTAACGCGTATCTTCCTAATTTTCTTACTTTCCCTAAATAAACCACGATAAGCCACACGTTTGGAAATTTCAATTTGTATGTACAGTGTACGGCATAAGTGAATATTTCAGATGTCCATAACATGCTCGAGAGCTCGACGGCTATGATTTTCCTTCTGAGAGAGCTGATGATGCAAAAACTTCGGATATGCGCGGCAAGGAGTGGCATAATGAGTATTGTAAAGCATAATGTCGCCAAAGTTTATCTTAAATGTAATCGACATGATCGTAAATCAATAATTACCAGTATAATTACTCTGTCCCCGGCGTGTATTCTAGTTTATGCGCTGTTTCCCACGATGAGTAGGTACCCGAAGGTTAGTAAAACGACAGCCGGACAAATTATAAGTTTTGGCACCGCTCCTGCCCTGCATACGTTACTTATCGATAATTCTACCTACATTGACAGACTCTATGTTTTTATTTTTCAGCCAGCGCATCGCACATCGCACATACAGTAATCCAGTATCTGAACTTTAAACTGGAGAATAAAGGTATTAAATTGATCTGTGTGCAAAAAGTATTATTGTGAGAGAGTCGAATCAATAATCAACATATTTCATATTCATACAGACCTACCAATTCTAATGCTGTAGACCGTGGAGTCTAAATAAATACATGCTTTACATGATAAGAATGAGATGGACTAAGACGATGAAAATGACTTATTTTCGTACCAAAACTTGAATACTGAAGCGGCGGTGTCTCTAGATTTAGATACTGATTGACATATTGTTTACGATAACCTCATAAGCTTTTCTTGGCATGGCACATGGCTAAGATATAACATTTGCTCAGTTATAACCAAATAGGTTAAAATATGGCTAAGCCGTTTATGCCTTTAGACCAGAACCATAAATGACCCAAAATAATTTTTTACTCCCGTACTCGGTGTAGGTGTTCGGAGAGATTTTAGACCAGATCTACCGCGATGACCCCTGCTGTATGTCTGTAATATATGTCGCACGTATGTGTCATTTAAATACCATAACTATACATGACGACAAGACAGCAAAATCGTTGTGCGATGAACATCTTCGAAAGCGCATAGTTTTTTTAATCAATTAAAAAAAACGGGAAGCAAGGATTAGATGTAAACACTTTCAAGTGAATCAAAGAGATTCTGGAAGCAAAAATTAGGTCAAAATGAAGCAAAATCGATATGCGATGTAAGATTTCTGAAGCGAAAATATCTTTTTAGAAACAGTTAAAATCTTTGAGGAAACATTTACAAATAAATGCAAATCCACTAAAAAAAATGTCAGTGCAAGATGAAAACCTACGCAACATAAATATATATTAGGCAAATTTTATAGGTTAGGTTGGTGTCCAATACATAATAATTTCCATTTTACGATCGCTGTACAGCGCAAGCTTCTGACCACCTACAAATCGTACAAGGTTTTATGCTTTCAAGCGTTCAGATGTGGAAAGTGGAGCACGAATGCGGAGAAGTGTAGTGTACATATGAAAAATTTATGAATACGAATTGGAGAACATCCAGTATCTTATTTTATTCACAGTTCACAGTTCGGATAATTTCTATGTCTTTCGTTTGGCCGTGTCCGTGACAATTCACTCGATCAAAGGTTGTAAAAGTTCGCCTAATTTTGTTCTGTACAGTTCAGCTCAATATGTAGTTGGCAGTGGATTTATTTAGATACCAGATTGGCAATAAACAATAATAGTGAATTGATCCAGGAGGGTTTGAATTAGAATATTTTTATGCGTCCTACTACGATGTCGATAGTATGAGCTGCACGATAGGGGAAAAATATACCTATCACCCCTGCCCTGTGCTAATTCATTCAGATACATAATTTATTTATTCCTTTGAGCATCTAGTAGGATGCCAATTTTAATATGAAGTCCTATATTCAGATAGAATTTTTAGGTATGAAAGTTATGGAGTATGGAGTGAATTAACTATGTATTGCCTGAATAATCCAGATCTGATCAACATGATTTGAAAAGTCTCCTCGGTATTTCAAGAAATCAGTTATCGAATACCCGAATTGAATAAGCTGAGGCTGAGATTATGTTAAAATTCTATGTATGAATACTATAGTTTCCGTCGGCACCTCGCAGTTTTTCTGGGTGGGGAGAAATTCATTTTTCGTCGCCTCTGGTCTCCTCA
>JAQFYT010001776.1:0-15005 GCA_034694925.1 Ceratophysella denticulata | reverse complement strand
ATCAAAATCCATGCCTCCAGCAAATATTACTCCATCCACATCTCTTATAATTTCTCTAGCATCGTCAACATTTCCAAGTCCGCTACTGATATACAAGTCGTAATTATAATTATCTGCCAGATTATGATATTCAGAACCAATTCTAGGGCTTGTTCCAATGATTAGGATTTTTTTCTTTCCAGATTTTAAAAAAATAAAAATATAAGTAACATTCAAACACTACCCCTGGAGTAATGAATAACGAACTAGCATGCTGAAATGTTCAACCTGACTATGTTGAGATTACTGACTGCTTAACCGGTTAATTGACGTCAATACAGTTGAAATAATTGTAATATTGTCATTGCTGTCCACCTCAGGCCGTTGACGATTTGCTTAAGCAATTGCCGCTACGAAGTTGTGCGACAGGTAGCCAAGAAGTACTCCTTGCGCGAAGTTACCGAAGACGAAGCATGGAACATTTATTGGACTGACTTTTCGGTTTCTCTTGAACGAGCTATGGATATGCGACGATATCAAATCGTGAACCACTTTCCAGGAATGAATGAAATTTGCAGGTAATTGTCAATCAAATATCTTCATTTCTCCATCATCTCCAACAGTTTATGGATACATACTCAGAATCACAACGATTTTTTCAGGAAGGACTTGTTAGCTAGAAACTTGAACCGAATGCGAAAGCTCTTCCCCCAGGAATATGGTTCAATTTATCCAAAGACCTGGTCACTGCCTGCCGATCTAGGGGAACTTCAAACATACGCCCATTCCCGGAAAAATAAAACCTATATTTGCAAGCCGGAAATGGGATGTCAGGGTCGGGGAATTTTTTTAGTCAGAAGCATTAAAGATCTGAATCCGTTTGGACGGATCATTTGTCAGCTTTATGTCGCCAAGGTATGATAAATCATATTTATTTGAATATATGTACCTTATAAGTAGCAGTAATTTAAAATAGTAGATACACCTAATACCCGAAGTATTTGCCCTATACTTTTCACTGATAGCCCTTTCTCATTGACAACTTTAAATTTGACTTGCGAATTTACGTCTTGATTACATCGTGCGATCCGCTGCGAGTATACGTCTACAAAGAAGGATTAGCAAGATTCGCAACTGCGAAGTACAAACCGCCCACCAACAGTAACACTGAAAACTCGTACATGCATCTCACGAACTATGCTGTGAACAAATACAGTCGAGACTATGTAATTGATGATGAAGGTGGTAGCAAGAGGTAATGAATAAATGCAATGAGTAAATTCCTATCTGGCAATTTCCTGTGTTCATATTTATTCGTCAAATCGCGTTTTAGACGGCTGACATCCGTCTACAAATGGTTGGAAGAACGAAACTACGACACGAAGGACCTAATCGAAAAAATCGATGAAGTGATTATGAAAACAATCATTTCGGCTCATCCTGTTCTGAAACACAACTATCGAACATGTTTTCCGAACCATGATATTTGCAGTGCTTGCTTTGAAATTCTCGGGTTCGATATTCTCATCGACTACAAGTTGACTCCGTGTGTTCTAGAAGTAAGCAATTTTAGTAACAAGGCCGTAGTTTATCTTTGTAAGGAAGGAAATAATCATGTTAACTAAATGTTAACTAACTTTTCTGTTTACAGGTCAACCATTCGCCAAGTTTTCATACAGATTCAAAATTAGACTTGGAGATTAAAGAAGGTCTCCTAAATGATACGCTCGCTATGCTCAACATGAAAAATTTAGACCGTCACAAGGTGGAAAACGCTGATCGAAAACGGATTCAAGAGCGCCTTCTAAGCAAAATCAACCCGTATGTCACAAAATTAACTAACAAATAGATTAGACTTGGCATTCAATCCAAAATCAAACCTGTTAACTCATCATCTCAGATTTACAAGACAGAAGTGTAACGTAACTAAATTCATTATAATGTAGAGGGAAGAAAGATGATGAGAACACACCAGAGACTCTTTCTCCAGTTGATAAACAGTTTGCACACGAAGTGGAAAACTCAGGTGGATATCGGTTAATTTATCCAACACAGGTTTCCGATAAATACGACCGGTATTTTGAACAAAATATGTCATCTTTATACCATGAAACTGCCGCATCTCAAGCACGTGCCAACTGCACACGAACACAAATCGAAGAATATAATGTAAGCAAGAGTCGTTTTTTCACTGAAACTCCGTAACGGGTTTCCAATTCAGTGCACTGTAAACTGTAAAGTCTAATTTGATTTTAGCAAAAGAAGCAAGAAGAGGAACAGAAAAGAGCCGCAGTTGCACAAAAGGATTTGGCCGTTAATAAAGACAAGGTTCGACCAGAATCTCCAGATGCTGAGAAACGTAAAACGGCGCGGAAGGTGAAATTAGCATTTAGCAAAAACAAAAGTTAACTATTAATGTCATAAATACAGCACTACAGTAGGATTTTGATTTAACATAAAATATTATGAAACTTGTACAGGCACGAAAACCCGAGCCTGTGAGTTCATTTGTTCCTAGTTCCATCATGGCGGATGAAGAACTTGATCGGATGAAAGGTCTAATGCAGCGAGGAATGTTGATTCGAAGTCTTGGAATTGAACTACAGGTTCTCAAATAAAATAAAATTTTATCTGAACTTGAAAATTGAATTTAAAGCGGTTGAGAACAAGCCTTCATCTTATGACAAATTCATAGGCGTTCAAACTCTTGTGTCAAATTGGAAATTTGAAGCCTGAAGAAGAGCAGGTCTTCCGCCGAATGCATGGCTTTACAAATACGTATAGCAATTCCAAAATGTCTGGTAAACCATACATCAGAGACGTTCACTCCGCGTAAGCAAAAATAATGACTTCTCTAAACGTACAAAGGCTTATTCAGTAAAGTAAAACAGTATTCGCGAATTTTCAATGCAGTGGCGGTGACTTATACCAAGATCAACTAAAGTACTTCCATACCAAAACCAGTCAAGCAGTTCCACACACTAATATGGAACTCAAGCACTGTCAATCAAGAACCGAACTGGAGACTGACAACTCAGGGAAGAAAAAAACTGTTACAATTGAAGTCACCAAGAACAGAGATAACTTGCTGGATACGAACTTGACTTCGAGCCAAGACTCACCGAGACAAAAATGTGATGCTCCGGTCAATTCGCCATTGAGAACTAAACCACAAATCCGAACTCTGTCCTCTCCTAACACTCCGCTGGTACCCGAGAGTCAACACAATTCACCAAAACTGCGTTTAATTGAGGAACAACTCAACAGCATGGCAGCTTTCCTCGGAGAGTCGGGATCGAGTAAGGCTAACAGGAGACGCCATGAACGCAGCCTCATTAGTGAAAGACTTACTACGCCGAAGCCCAAAACAATTGTCTATTCGAACAACAATAATGCGGTAGCTGGACATGGACTTCCATCACTTTCACCCGCTCCTCCAGCATATCAAGTTGATTTGCTTAGCGGGATTAAAGAATACACACGAAATATCAACAGATCAGTAAGTACTTCAGTTTTCCATTCCAACATGTGCATAAATGCTTTACATTTCGGTTCGCGCATTATAAATGGAATTGAATCTAGGGTCAACCGGGGAAGAACTCGTTCACCAATGAAACGGAATCAAAATCGAAACAACGTCGAAGACCTCCCACGCCTAGACAACCTGACAAACGGGACCTTCCTATGGAAACTCTTCCACTTGGAACTCAAATTCAACGGAGTGTGTGGGCTTCTACCTTCACATTACCATCAGTTGTGGAAACACCGAAGGGTGTTAGTTTTCCAAATCCCCTCAACCACCACGCAGCAAATGGAAGAGGAAACGTTGCGTACACGGGATTTTTTAGAAAACCTCAAGGAAAACCATCTACAATTCCAATCACTCAAATGTTCGACAACAAGAAACCGGAACCGAAACTGCCCGGATTTTATCAATACCATGGAAAAGGACCAGAAAATTACAATAGAAATTCCCATTTTGTTCAAATGGGAGGTTATGCAAACACGATGGATCCATCCGGCAATCCAATGATGCTGACTGGAGTCCGACTAGGTAACAAAACAACATTAAAACGTCTTATATGAAACCAAAGCTTTTTGGTCAACTAAGCGTCGGATTAATGAATACGATTCCGCTGGAGTCTAAACCATAACTTATGCGTGCTTAATTTCTACTTCCGACTGAAAACGAAAACAGGTCCTGGTCTACCGCACAAGCAAACCATCTAATCAATTCGTCATCAGCTCAAAAAACCAACCGACGTTGACCTACGTACCTTCGCTTTTCTATCTTAATGTTTAATTCGGAAATTATTCAAATTAGATACTTACAAAAATTGGATCTATACAAACGTAACAAAAGAGAAAAGGCAAATCAATGTAAAAGTACCTGTAAGTGTAAAAATTCTTAGAAATTCTGGTAATAAAATTTATTGGAAGCAATTGCCTCCCTAGTAGTTCAAATATAGTATGCATACAGAAAGGTTGAATATTATGTTATAACATATATGTATAAAAAAGAATTGGCTTTAGGATTAATAGTGGTACTGTTATTTAAAACTACCTAACCAAACTATCATCTAGACCCTCAAACAAATTTTATTTAGGTACCGAAAGTTCAATCTTTCAGATCCTTCATATGGCATCATGACAAATGTTGAGACAAGCTTTAGGCGGTAATTCAGGGGGTGCAATAATTAACGGTACACTTTATTCTGTAATCCGTATCCGTATCCTTATTCGTTTAGATTAATGCACTGCTCCTTATATTTATTACGCCTGTAAATATAGGTTAGGCCGTCCATCCCTCAGAGGACAAACTTAACGTACGACAGGTTTGTTTATAACATTTCATCCTAATGGGACTCTGGGGCATGACATTTATACATACACTTTCTCACTCATGTTCATGAGAATTCTGGAGGAAGACCAAGCTAATGAACAACCCTACAGAGCAAAGAAATAACTGCCTATCTTATTCTCAAGTCAATGTGAACTCACGGTTTGAATTTAACCAGCGGAATACTTTTTGTCCCTAAACACTTATCGCAAACCCATTCAGCATAAACTTCTTGGGTGAGAAAGTGGTAGGCTGCTTCAGTCAAACCTGTACACATCCTAAATAAAAAAGGAAGGAGTATTCATTAGTTCATTAGTAAATTGCCTATTGAACTTCAAAAAGATGTATTAAAGTCGGGACCATTCAGGATGGATTATTTATTCGTGCAATCCCACTACGTATCTTTTATCTGTACAGTAAGTATAACTAAACTTTTCACACTACTACAAAGCTGAGCTCCCCGGTAAAGATAAATAATTTCCAGTCTCATTAATAGGTAAAGTCCGTACTTGATGGCTACGGCTACCCAATGAGTAAAGATATCAAAATATTCATTTAGTGGACAAACCTGTGAAACCAAAAGTTGCAACCAGATTCACAAGGAATGGCTTGATCATTATCATGTACTTCTTTATGGCATACTCCACATGGATAGATAGGTGGAGCATTCGGATTTTGTGGATTAAAAATCATGGCTTGATCATGCGGATATATCTGTTTTGAACATTGAATAAAGTATTGGTACGTTACAGTACAGTACACGTATAACGTCATATCATTACTAAAGCCTGTTTTGATTTGAACAAATGGTTGAAGTGTGCTGTATGGTGCAGGGCAAAAACGCGTTTACGCTCAAGCAGAGTTGGGATCGCGATCGCGACAGATGAAGATTATGTTTTTCAATTCATCCACATCCATGAATTATAATTTCGACTTTCTTAAATGTAAATGGACTGTGTAAAAATTACGCACGAACGAGGCATGAACCAAAACTGAGCTAATGTGCAACTATCATAATAAATATTTTTAATAATAAGGTATAGTAGAATAAGGAATAAATATAACCTTTCCACTCTGCATTGGTAAGGGCTTCGATGGTCCAGTCCATGGTTGGCCCATACCAGGTGGAATCGGGATTCCATTCATCGTCATACCATGAGGGCCACCGGAGTTTGGGCCACACGGACCTGGACCTGATTCCAACCCGGGTCTGCAATTCATATGGCTCATTGGCCCCGGTCCTCCTGGTCCACCACCCGGTCCGATTTGGTTCTGCATATTTGAACCAGGTGCTCCCATTCCCATGCCACCTGGACCTGGACCCATCTGGTTTTGCATATTGGATGGTCCACCTGGGCCCATTATTTGGTTAGTCATATTTGGAGGGCCTCCTCCAGGTCCCATCTGATTTTGCATATTGGAAGGAGGGCCACCCATACCCATACCGCCTGGGCCAGGCCCCATCTGATTTTGCATATTCGGTGGTCCACCTGGACCCATCATCGAGTTCGGCATATTTGTTGGACCACCACCCCCAGGTCCTCCAATACTTTGCATGTGACCCATTGGAGGTCCTCCCATCGGTCCACGGTGGCCCCCCATTTGCCTAGGGAAAGGATAATCAGGGCTGGGGCCGCCTGGGCCCATATGATGGCTCATCATTGGTGGCATTGGTGGAGAACACATGTCCATTCGTCCAAGTTGCGGTGATGGTCCTCTGCCACCTGCACTCATTTGGGACATGGATCTTGGTGGAGGTGTATCATCGAACGGGTTGGAGGCAAAAATTGTATCCCCATATCCTAATTGTAAATATAACAAACAAAATATATATATACCCTTGATAGCTCAACTTACAGCTGGACAAATTATAAAACTTCCATACGTTGTACGTTGTAAGGTATTCATTGTATTCATTGTATATGTCATATGTTGTTGGTAAACTAGCTCATGCGACATGTGACATGCGACATGCAATGAAAGCTATTATGTATTAAACATTAAACATGGAATTATCCGGACCTAGAACTAGAGCAGACCTGACATTGGAGGCGGCGGAACGAGCTCTGGCATAGGCGAGGACTGTACTGCAGGAGGAGTTGACGCGGCAGACCCTGAGCCTGCAGTCGACGTCCGCCGTTTCTTCTTGACATTTCCGGGACTGTCCGGGGTTCCAGCCGAGCCGGGTGACTTAAAGTCGCCGCTGGTGCTCCCGCCGCGTTGCTTCATAATGATGAATGAAGAAATGAGAAAACTGATCCACCTTGCCCTTCACTTTGACCTAGAACTCGATCTATCTGATCCCGCAAACAGGGGACAACAGTAACGGATCGGGGGGTGTGTCGAGGAGCTTCTAATCTCAAAACCAAAAACTGCCAATAACAATAACCCTTCTCGTTCAACCATCAACGTTGACGTTTGGTTGATTTACTAACTTTGAACTTATTGTGACGTTTTTTGGCGGATATTTCTCTCTACTAACTAACCAACAACAATACAAACATTAAGAAACCGAAATTCAAATCATGAAAAAGTCCCGCGAAGGAAAGATTCTCAAGATTTCACTCATTGTTAGATGGAGCATCCCAATCCTGGTCTCATCATAATGCTAATGCTTAGCCTGGTGTAGCTTGGTTCATACCCTCTGCTTATTTGGAGAAACATAAAAGAAATTCGGGTCATTCTTGTAATTATTCACTACCTATGTACCCATGTCAAGGCCAAGATAGAGAAATGTATGAACGTATTATACGCTTAAATCTCGTATAAATTCTACGCACATTCCTAGACGAATAAAAGAACTAGTTAAACGTTAAAAGGTGATAACGTTAAATTTAAAACTTTATTTTTAACACTTTGTGGGTGTACCTTGTATGTATTACCTTTAACTTTATTTATTTGTAATTATCGAAGAACTTGAATTGAAAGGAAAACTGCAAATTTTATTTACTCCAATGTTTACAGCTGTGTGTTGACCGTTGACCTTCACGATCTTACTAATAAAACGTCGTAACGTAGTAGAGAGACCGACCTTAAGAAATAATTTACAGCAAGAAACATATGCACTAAATTCAAAACGGATGTAATTGATAAAAGTTTAATAGCATTACTTTTAGTAGTATCTTCTTAACCACTTGCCTCCCGTGTTAGGGTACGCATGACAACCACTCAGAGCCCAAACAATAACCAATGCACCGTACCAAATAGCCCGACATTCCATACCAATATCAAACAAAGCAGACCGTTGTGTAAATTCATAAACAAACCCCTCAGCCCAAGGTACTTTTTAGTATATTTATTTTTGGCAAATTGTTATATATGATTTTGTTAAGTCCATTTTGGATCCTATTAATGTCAATGACAAATACAATAATTATTAACATAACTAAAGCAATTATTATATTTTAATTCACGTATCATGCTTACGTTATAAACACGAAAAATGCTTCAAGTCTAAATCCCCTTCAAAATGATATGGCAAAAAGGCAAAATAAACTAAACCCAACAGTAGTCAATCTCATTCACTTTCAAAATTTTAACCGGAATATATTTTTATTAGCAATACTCAACTGAAACAACCTTTACACAAACCTGAATAAATTAAATAAACAGTAACCAATATATGGAATAGTCTTTATCCGAATAAATAACCTGGGACGTAGTATAGATCGTCAAATCGACCAGTTTTCTCTGAATATAAAGAATCTTCGTTCTGTGAATCAAGTGTATTCAGCAAGGACTGAGATTGAGAATAACCTGGGCTTTCTGGGTAGGAGCTGAATTGTTCCAGAGAATTTGAATTTAATAAATTCGAGTTTTCACGACGGTGATTGACTTCAGTCTCTAACGTTGGTTTTTTTATGTGTTTCTCGTGGTACTTCGCAAAACATGAGTTTGGAGCTTCGATGCAGAATCGTTTTTTACTCGTAGTGCACTGAAACGGGAGTACCCCTGCGTTTTCCTGTCCTTCTGCACTGGTGAACTGAAAAAATTTACGTTATCTATGAACGAAATAAAGCTACAACTTTCTATTTCATGTTCTCTAGTTTGAACGCGATTTGTTTAAGGGTCTTTCTCACGTTGCGGCTAATAGCCGCTGCGATAGCCCATTGTTGTTAGACTAATAGCTGCCCTCGTCTTTCCAATTGTCGAGCGCGGAGCGTGTGGCTCATTCATATGCATAGATGGAGATGGAGTGGATTGCTGCGTGCGACGTTGCCAGACCGCTACAATGCATGCTATGTTGCCGGATCGTTACAATGCAATATGAAAGGCGTGAATAAATATAAATATGTACGTACAAGCATATAAATAAGACCAGTATTATTTATTGAAACAATAATTAAAATAAGTTTAGTCCTGCTTTACTCCACCATTTGGACCTCCCCAACATTTCCCTCATCCTCGTGGTCGTCCGGCGGAATTCTGCCCCTTGCTCGGGCTCCGGTGGGCCTGGCTGGCGAAAACTGCACCGTCGACAGTAACGCCATCCTGTAATAGGAATAATAATGGTTATAACTAATTAAAAATTTAGAGAAACTTGCCTTACGGCTCGTTGGGATTAGAAGGAGAATTACTGGGAATGTGAAATTGACTAGAGTTTGACATTATGGGATCTATTCGAATATTATATGCTTCCAGGTGCTTCTATTTGGATCTCTAAGATGATTTTTCAACGTGTTTACATTGCTTTAATGCTTTTACCTAACCCAACCTAACCTAACTTGACTAAAATCATCTTTCCAAACCTAACCTAACATGTAGATTGGATCAATCTCATCCGCCAACGTTTGAACCTAACCTAACCTCTGCATTTGCAGACTTATTGCAGAATTCCATTTATCAATGCAAAATTCTTCATTTCTAAAGTACATTCTATTTTCTCACTTAGGTATGTTATGTTAATGGTATAAACTAATTGTACACAACTGCTGCGATTTTGAATGCTGCATTTATTATTTCGCTGCGACTTTACCTGCTGCGATTTTGAAAGGTACGATAATGACGGTGCTGCGATTTTGAGTGCGCTGTGATTTTGAATGCTGAGATTTTGAACCTTCTGCGATTATAGACCTAACCCAAACGTTTTTTTGTCACACATATATTAATCTAAATTAAATATTCAATACTCTCACCAGTTGTTCAGCACTCCACGAGTGAAGGGCAGATTACATGTGTGCCAAATTGTCTTCAATCAGGGACGTTTAGGTATCTGGTCCGGATAGGTATACCATAAACGAAGTCACAATATTTCAAGGCAAAATCATTGCCAATTTATACAAACCAGATTTTCCATTACTTGTTACAGGTAAAGCGAGTTATGCTCGCTTATATATCGCACTAAATTCGATTTCAATTTAAATATTTAATTACTCAAACTAGGGAATATTTTTAGAAAATCTGGCTTGTTTATTTTGTAGAGCTGTTTGTTCTGAATCGAGAGTACTAAATTACAAATCTCTACGGTTAGTAATAACGGACGAGAGTTAATTAGAGTTTTACGTGTAATCAGCATGGACCAAACAACATGCTAAAGGCCCTTAACCAATTGACTCCCGCCTACGTGAGAGTGACGTAGTCAGGTGAACGAACCCAGCAGCCCGGCTACGTAACTGTCACGTAATGCAATTGCGTGGCTCAGAACCCGCTTAAGTGACAGTGACGTAGTGCAGTGAACGAACTCCAGAGCCCGCAGCGACGTCGACCGCAAACAAGCCCTGTTAGCCCACCACGTGACATTGACGTAGGCCAAAATACACTATATTTGTAACTGCGGAAATGTAGAGCATTAACAGAAGTTTTGCAAAATAAACCGTATACTTGATTTCATATCAATACAAGATTAATATTAGAAACTGAAGACAAGCACTGTTGACTGTCTTGAAAATTAATTCATTCCATAATCAGTCCTTGTTCAATACAAATGATTCACAGGACGAAAATGGGTGGCAATTTTCGATGCAATTAAATATAATCTGAAACGAAACCATAGACTTTTGAATGAAATATAAATGGAATACCGCTTGCTCTAGGTATAACTCTACTTGTTAAGTTAGCGGCTGGTCCTCCGGTTCCGGTATTTCAAAACAACTAACCTAACCAATATATTTATATTTATCAAATTTACTGCCACTGCACACGTTTAGATAAATTCCATTTCTCAGTGCAAGTTTATACAAATAGTTTTCGACGAAATTTCCATAATATATTCTGAGAAAAATGCTCAATTTTCAAATGTGAACTCTGTCCCAGATTATTTATCCTGTATAAATACTATTCAGTATATGTATGTTTTGTCTTGTATATATACCTGGCACAGTTATAACTGTGCCTGCACAGATGTAATATTGTATACTGTTTTATGTGTAAAATTGGTATTAATCAACTGAATCTAGAAATGATGATTACAGCTCCTGAATCACAATTCAACATTTTTTCCAACGGTATACATACTTTACCAGATAATCTACGGTTTATTGTTAAAAATGGCGGATTTCTCTAAACTATCTGAAACTACAATCAACTAATTGCGAATTCAATCGGATTAGAAAAAAAACATGGAATGAATACACCATTGGGAAGAGCGTTCAATTGTGCTTCAGAAACTGGAATTAGTATTTCTAGATTCGGATTATTAATACTAACTTTATCCACAAAACCGTATAGAATATTACATCTGTGCCAGCACAGTTATAACTGTGCCAGGTTTATATAAAAGCCGTAATATGTATACGGGTTACTGTTCATTTGACGCTACGTCTATGATTTTAAATGGGATTTAGACTTGGAGCATTTTTCGTGTTTAAAGACCGAAAAGTTGGGCTTAAAATCGTTGATTTGACTGATGTACAAGATGAGTTTTCTTCTGGTGCTAATACACAGACCTCTATGCCCTTTTCTCTGGGTTTTTTCGTTTTAAATGACTCTAGATCCAATTCTCGAAAACCTGATTGTCAGTATTGCTCGACTTTGAGGTAAACTGATAAGCTAAAAGATATTGGTTGAATGGATAATCTAATGCTCCTGTATAAAGATTATTCAGTATATGTATACCGTCTCCTGTTCATTTGACTTCAACTCAACAGATTCCTGTAAGTCTATGCTTTTAAATGGGATTTAGACTTGGAGCATTTTTCGTGTTTATAGACGAAAAAGTTGGACCTAAAAGCATTGATTTGACCGGGGTTACAAAATGAGTTTTTTGCTCATGATAATACACAGAGCTCCATGCACTACACTTGTTCCTTTGCGACTTCACTCTCACAAATGTCACTCTTCGCTGTTGAGTGGTTCGTTTGTCCATAGGGCTGGCCGTTCGGGTCGAAGGTACCAAAATGTTCCTTCCCTAAGCTCACTGATGTTCCAAAAGTTCAAAAAATGAAATACCAAATTTAAAAAAAATGTGTTCTGTCAAATCTCATATATTTTTAAGCCAATATGAACACCTGACAGCATTAATTGATGAACACAATACATGTAAGTCAGTTGCACAGAAATTAGAAGATACTTACTCTAATTGTTTTTTTATAAAAACCCCAAAGGGAAAGTCGTCCCGGACTTAACACTTTGGGCTCCTCCGGTAAATCCATAGATCTCATCGGTGTGCCACCTCATTCTGGCGCTCTTTTCTGAGTCTCTTTTCTGAGTCTCTTTTCTCCGGCCACTAGACGAGATATCCCGTTTCTTATGTTTCTTCTCTCAGGCCACATCACGTGTTATCTTGTCAAATTGTGTATGATTGAAATGGTCATATTATGCTGTGGCACTACGGTACAACTTTGAATCTTTCACTGTCGCACGTAGAAAGAGTCAAGCTTTAATTTGTTTTATAATACATTCTACCACTATGTAACAAGGCTGACTTATGCGATATGTTGTACACGCTGATTTTTCCGTTTTGCTCAACAGTTCAGAGAGCGAAATTTTGAAAAAAAAAATAACATAGAATAGCTATGTGTGCAAAAAAGCATTTGACGAAAGTTTCTAAATTGAATATCATTTTAATCGTGCATTCGCTATAATCACTTCGAGAGGGTTGACTGATAGTGAAGTATTAGCAATTATACTTGCTGAAGATCCAGACAGTGATGCCGAGCCTGTCGAAGACATAGAAGATGACCCTGGTAGTGACTATGAAGCTGTTTTGGAAGCCGTTGATAAGCTACAAGTTTCAGATTCAGAAGATGAAAATTCAGATACTGATGATCAAAGTTCAGGTAATTTGTTGTAAACTTTATGAATTTCTAAATGAATAGGAATGAAATCTAAATTATGCACTATTGGGAAGATGACACAGTGGGAAGAAGTGAACAAACATAATTTCGAAGAACTCCTTCCGTAACTGACTGCTCTTACTTTCAAAAATATGCTTTCATAAATTTAATAATTGTGTAATTTAGCTAAAAAGTCTAAACTCGAGACTTTGAAATGGGATCAATCAGATTTGGAAAAGCCAACACCGTTTGATTTCTTGAAAGACGCTGGATACTTTTTGGAAACTGACCTTTCAACTGCTGACGCCACGCCTTGGCAATTTTTGAATCTATTTTTCACGGATCAACTTCTACAGTTAATTGTCAAAGAAACAAATGAATTTGCCGATGTAAGCAGTATTAGTGAAGTTTGAAATCCATATGCTTATAATAATGAATCTATACGCTAAGCTAACGCTAATGCGGTTTTAAATATTACTAACTAATTGAATTAAACTAAATTACAGCTCGTTATTATGAAAAATCGACCATTTACAAAGACTTCCCGACTGAAAGTCTGGAAACCAATTCAAACGGATGAATTAAAGAAGTTTTTGGGCTTATCGTTGCTGACAGGAATCTGGAGACTTCCTAGTATCAAGGACTATTGGAAAAAGATGCTCTACACAAATAAGGCTTTTCCAGCTGTAATGTCAAGAAACCGATTCCAGCTAGTCTTAAGAATGCTCCATTTTTCTAGCGCCGACGCATTGACCACAGGTGATCCATTGGCAAAGATAAGAAACATCAGTGAATATTTACGCACACAATTTATGGAGACGGTGTCACCAGGAAAAGAGCTCTCAATTGACGAATCAATGGTTGCATGGAGGGGACGTCTCAAATTCAAACAATACATTAAGAATAAGCGACACAAGTATGGAATCAAGATTTACAAGCTATGTTCAAGCAATGGTTATGTCATCAATTATCTTCCCTATGTTGGTAGTAAGACAGTAGTTGATGAGGGCGATGGAATAACTGCTGCCATTGTCAAGTTCCTCATGAAACCGTACACCGGCAAGGGTCACCAACTTTATATGGACAACTATTACAACTCTGTGCAGCTTGCCTTGAATTTATACAAAGCAAAAACATATGTTGTGGGAACATTACGCCATAACCGAAAACTTAACCCAACAGAAGTAATTCAAAAGAAGCTGAAAAGAGGGGAAGTTAGTTGGCTCCGACATAAATCAGTACTGATTACAAAATGGAAGGACAAGAAGGACGTTTATATGATATCAACTATGCACAATCATCAAATGGGCGATGTCACAAGTAAATCAGGGAAAAAAAGGGTTAAACCTATCTGTATCGCTGCTTACAATGAATTCATGGGTGGAGTTGACCGATCTGATCAATTAACTTCCTACGCACCAATGAAACGTCGAACAGTGAAAGGGTATCACCGTTTATTTTTCTTTTTCTTTGACACTGCTGTTTCAAATGCGTATATAGTGGCCAAGGAAGTCAACAAAGCTAAATTCGGGAAGATGAAGGGCGTAACATTTCGAGAACAAATCGTCCAGGAGCTATGTCCAGACATATTTGAAGTCGAAAAGCGTAAACCGACTGATCCCGTTCAACATTATCTGGAACCAATTGAAGCAACTACTAAAAAATCCAATCCCACCAGAAGATGCATGCAATGTAAGAAGTCAAGAATTCGAAGAGAAACGAGGTACAAGTGCCCACTCTGCACTAGTGCACCTGCACTTTGTGTGTCTCCATGTTTCAAAGATTGGCATTTGTAGAATTGATTGTAATATTATATAATAATATAATACATTTCATGAGAATAAATATAATGAAATTCAGAGAGAGAGAGAGATGAGTAAAACCAATACATTATTTTTCAATGCGCCGGATTGCTAATTGCTGCGAAATTTATGGTATCCTATCTGGTAAGCCACACGACGAGATATCTCGCG
>JAQFYT010001775.1:0-15009 GCA_034694925.1 Ceratophysella denticulata | reverse complement strand
ACCACAACATTCATAATCACACCTGCGGTTAACGTTGCGGTTAATATTAACCAATAGGTGATCACATCCTTATCTTTTTTCGAAGAAATGTACCTCTCTATTAACTCATCTTTATAGTTTGAGAAAAAAAATCGTATTTTCAAATTCAAAATACCTAAAATAAATAAAAGTGTGTCTTAAAAACACAAGTTTTACCTGCGTTGACTACTCTGCAATTAACAGAGAATGTTCCTCTGGGTCAAGATCCGGAACATAAACGGGGAAGGCCAGCACGTGCAAAAGCAGCATGGGTATTCAGTAATTTTCTCGTTGTTATTAATACAATTCATGATGGGTGAAATAAAATCTGGATTGATTTGCAAATAAATTTATAATTATAATTAAATCATAAATATAAATAATTTTATTCTCGCTGTCTTTCCTTTATATCGGTTAGGTTTGAATCAGCGTCAGGTTAAATCTAAGGATTCTCGGATAAAATCTAGTATTTTCGGTGCCAATCAAATATTTCTCGGTGCCGGTGTAAGTTCCTCGGTGCAACTTAATGATTTTCGGTGCCAATCAAATATTTCTCGGTGCCAGCTAATAATTTTCGGATATAATCTAGTATTTTCTTTGCCAATTAATTAATTACTTCTCGGTGCCAGCTCACGATTTTTGGATACAATGTAGTATTTTCGGTGCCAATCTAGTATTTTCAGTGTCAATCTAGTATTTTTGGAGCCAATCAATTATTTATCGGTGCCAAATCCATTAATCTCGGTGCCCAAATAAATACCACCGATTAAAATTATGAGTTATAACTACCAGAAAATAACTATGAATGGATCTTGTAAGCAACAAAACAACAAAGAATGAATGAAGTGCATAAAAAAACTTCATTAATACGGTAGGTCTTGGATTAGTCAATTTTATGTTTTCATGCTTAAATAGTAAAGATTTCTTTATTTTATCAAATAGAGAGCAGTCCACGTAGGTAGAACTGTGTTTTAAAGAAACTTCTATTTTTCTATTAGAAATACATATATTGATGCGTTACTATTACTATTTCGTACATCGCCTGGGATAAGTTTCATAATATATTTAGGTAGCTTTAGACGCCTAGAATATTGCCGACCACTGCCTTACTCTAACCCAGGGTAATTTTTCTGTGTTTGTTTTTGCCTTCATATCCGATACATGAAGGTTTAAAAAATTATCAGTGCAGCAAATGATGTTTGCCAATTTCTTTTTCCGTCCGTATTATATTATGTGACGGTAAAAAGATGCTGAGGTCCTACTTCAGATTTTCATAGCGCTGTGACAGTTCGAATCTAGGCCGCTATGGGGTCGCCACCCGTATTTCTAGTATGCAAGCGAAAGGCATTTGGGAAGGAGTACGCTTTGGAGCCGTATGCCGAGTAGGGGGCGGTGAATACGGTATGGTTTGGTGTCTCTCCCTTTTATAAACACAAACCACAGTGTATTCCAAATAGTTTTTTTTAATGGCTAATTAAAATATTTATAACCCATACATTTCTCAACTTACAGGGGTGAGTGAGAGCTTGTTGGAAAACTAATTTTTTAATGCACAACGCCTACTAAGTTAGAATCCCTTAAAAAAATCCGCCGCTAAGCCTCGTCCGCCATTTTGCTTTCGAGCGAACGAGATTTTTTTGAAATGAAGAAATGACGGAGTTATAATGAGGATTAGCGCCGCCTTAAGGTACAGCATGGGTTTTTGTACATGATTGTTATAAGCGTTCTCGCTATACACTTGTATGCTTTGTAAACATATTTAGCATAGTGTACTCTTTCAAATGTCTACATTGGCTAACCTACAATTCCTGTCTGCGTATTCAGTATAACACTTACTTCATATATTTGCTTAGGATTAAAAATCCGAATCCAAATCTCAGATACCGATCTGGGACAATTGAGTTGAGGTTTGCATCGTTGCAAAGGTACATTCACGTAATAAGAATACGCTGCAATGCAGAAAACACTGTTGTCTTGTGTATTATTACAAATATTGGTACAAGATTGTACAAAAAGTCTATCAAACCCTCTTCCAATTCCAATCGTAACCCAAAAAGCACTTAATACCATATATTGTTCCAATTATGAAATAGAAGTTCATAGTATTGTGTTAATTATCATTGGAGACGAATCAGAAAATATCATCTCAATGCTTCATCAACATGTTTTAAAAAATACAGACATCGAATCTACCAATTGCACTAGTTTCTACTTCACTTCTGTGCATTGGATAAATTCTACTGAGCGATTTGATTTGGATGCTGTAATATCCAATATTGTGGATCAAATAACAGCAGGAACTTTGGTAGTTTTTGCTCCTATCAGTACGTCTAAATCCGCGTCCACGGTCGTTGAATCGGTAAAAGTTAATTAATACTGTAATATATTGTCAATGTCAATGCCAAATATACATAAAGTTCGTTTAATTGGATTAAATAATAGGTTTTTTTAATACTTGTTAGATAATTAGAACCGAATCCCGTCAAAAATCAGAGTCAACTTATCTTTTGATTTGCTCATACTCAAAAACGCCTGAACACGAGAAACGGGGAATTCAAACGCTCTTTGCATCAATTCACGACGAACTTGGTCAACTTTCTTTAAGCTCAAAATTGTATTTCATGATCCCAAGGAAGTTTTCCGATAACATTTGGAAAAATTCAACTAGTATGTCAAACACCTATCACTATTTTGAGGCCTACTTTTTGGGTATCGATAACATGAAAATAAATAAAGTTATGGTGGAAAACATTGGCAATATTGTCGCAAGCCGAATGGATATGACGGGTCATACAATTACGGCGACTGCGCCGGTAAGTGTCATATTTGTACACATTTCAATGCGCCGTTAATCACAGAATCAAGGAGCTAAAGTTATCTTTTATGAAGATGGGCAATTTAACGCAAGGCGAAATTATTTGGGGTGAATCGGACGATGGATCGCCATATCTGAAAACAGGATTTGGTGTCGAAATTTATAAGTGTATTCAAGACGCCTTGCACTTCAGGTTGGTTTAAATTGTGAATAATTTACATGTATGTGTGGGGAATTCAGTTTAAAGATATAAATTCCGCTTTTAGAAGCATTTCATTGCCGACAACAGGATGGGCTAGCATATTTCCAAATGGTACCTGGCAAGCAGGAATGGCCCAAGAAGTACTGTCCGGTAGAGCTGATATCGGATTAGCCAAAACAAGTATTTTGCCGTATCGGGCAGAAGCATTGCGATATTTACAACCAGTTCACACATTGATGTAATACGTTTCACAATTAGTGAATAGTTACGGTATCTGAATCTGAACGGGATATAGAAATAATATAATAATATTACATTTATATTCAGTGTCACAGCATACTTCAAACAACCAGAAGAGGGATCATTGAGGAATATTTTCATTCTACCCTTTGAATTTCACTTATGGATTTGCATAACAGTGACATGGTTTCTGTTCTTTATATCTTTGCTTTGTCTTCATTGGTTGAAGAGAACTGATATCTATCTCCAGGATAATGATATTGATCAATTAGATGCGTTTGTTTGGATTATTGCTTCTATTTCACAGCGTGGTGAGTATGTTTACAATGCATTATGCTTGTAAACTAACTGAATTTATTTCAAAAAGGTTTTGCACTTCCTCAGCTGTAAATAATAGCAATATAAGCTAAAAACCAATACTTGAGATAGTGCAAAGCAAATTGGATATAAAATCCTGCGCTACAGCAGCTCAGGACCAGAAGAGCAGCAGTAAACGGTATTACATGGATTACATGTAAATATTGTTTCCTTAGTGTTTTTTACTCTTTTTTAAAAACTTTGATTCAGACAATTCTCATTTCGCAATGATTTTTGGTTCTTTTTGAACGAATTTGCATGTAAATTTTGCTTCTCGAGATTCTTTGCGTCATTTTAAACGTTTTTACATTTAAAATTTTGTTTCATGAGGTGTTGTGACAGTTTTTTTTAAATTGTAGGCACTTTAGAAAACTTTAATAGGTCAGCAATTTCACTAGATTGTATGAGTTAAATATAGCTGTTAAAATCTAGCTGTATGATTTAGAAAAAAATGAGACACGCAGGAACGGGCATATCGTAGGGGTCATTCCAGTAGACCCAGCGGTCTAAAAAAGAGATTTAGCGAAAACGAATTTGAATAACAATTTTAGAAGAGCAAAATCAATACTAATACGTATATTTATCTGTGGTTCTCCAGGACTTCATGCTACACCGAGGTCATATTCATTTCGAATCGTGTTCATAACTGGAGAAATACTTGCACTCGTTATATTTGTCGCATATGCAGCAACTTTGGTATCAATTTTCTCAACGCCAATTACTCCAATCAAATCGGTCGAGGATTTACTTCGGAATCGGTTCAAATTATTCGTGGATGCCAATAATGCTGGTGCTAGACTCGCTGTCTCAAAGGTTGAATTAATTTTATTTTTTAAATATTCCAGAAATGATTTTTTAACAGTTTAATTCGAACCATGTCTTTTAGTCGAACCTGACAATGACAACAACGAACACGAATAATCTGCTAAGCAGTCGCATTGAAAGCAGCGGAAATTATTCGTACATTACCGCAAGTAAAGGTGCCGCCATGTTGTCAACAGCTGACCAAGTCGCATTCATAACTTTTCCTGATACGTTCTACACAACATACGGAAACATTTATGGGAATTCAGAAAAATATCTCTGCGACGAAATTTCTTCCTTAGCGGTAACCAGGATTCCATTTCGAAGCGGATTGTTCCTTGCTAAGAACTCGGTTTACAGCCAATTATTCAGCGTAAAGTAAGGGTATATAATATGTGAACTGCAAATGTTTACTAGGTGTTAATTATAATTTAATTCACAGGATGGCCAATATCTTCACTTCAGGCCTAATGAATCGTTACGTAAAAGAATATGAGCGGACATATGTTCCTGCATGCAGTGATGACTTGAAAGAACGAAAAAATCCAACACTAGCAATATCCCACGTTTGGCCAGCCTTTCTTCTTTTCGGATTAGGTGCATTAGTTTCAGCTATTGTTTTTCTTTACGAATATTTTATGAACATTTGTAAACGGCGTCTAAATGTATTAGGCTCTATAGAGTTATTCCCCATAAATTGCCACATAAATACTTGAATCTATTAAAATGCATATATAAATCTACCTACACATTCGTATTGGAAAACCACCTTAAATTAACACCCTGAAGCTCTGATTTAAACTCCTGAATCGAATTCTTAAGCTATAAAGCACTAAGTGCACCTTACAATTTGCAAACCGTAATTAAAATATATTTATTTATTCAGGTTACCTAAAATTGGTGTTTTGACACTGCTGAAAAGTAAATCCAATACGTCCCACAAAAACTTGTCACTTATACAGATACAATTACAAAAAACTACTTGAACCACCTCTTATTACTTACTTACAGTTGTTTCTGTACTGTCCGGTCCGCATATTTCCAAACCCTACATTGCAGGTGCAACTACGGCGTGTATTCTTATGGGAGTCACTTGTCGCAATTTAGGTTAGGTTAAGCTCCCGCAGGGTTGGGGAATGTGAAAAGTTGACTTCTATAAGAATACACGCCGTAGTTGCACCTGCAATGTAGGGTATGGAAATATGCGTTCGGTCCTCCTTCGTTCAACAGGAACAGGAGTCAAGTCTCATGGTAATTATAGTCCAGTGAGTTAGCAGAATAGGAATTTATTGTAATTTCTTTTGCAGTGGCACATATTCAATGGAAAATTCTCATATTGAATGGGCCAACCTGCTTATCTTGTTCCACAACGACTAGTTTTCCCTGATTGATTTATGCTACTATAAACACCATATAGGTACTCTGTACTCATAACAAAGATTGCCTTTGATCTATTCCAAGGTCGACCTCGTTATTTTACAATTGTTTATATGAAAATTTTTAACCTATGTTTTCTAAAACTCTTTTGTGTCTTTTTCTCCATTTGTGGATACATTTGTGAAAATAGTAAAAACAGGTATTTGCTGTCTGTCTGGTCTCTCGTAAATCGTATTTGAGTTTGAATGAAGTAATAAAGTAATTGATATTGAGACTATAAACCCATCAGGTAGATAAGGTATAAAACCAATTACAATTTTTTCAATCCTTTCTCGGATAGACTATTGAATGCAAAAGCGGAGTTGTTGTAAGACGTTCTGGAAATATTCGTGGTAAAGTTAATTTGAGTTTATTGTAATAATTAAAGATATTATAGCAATAAAGTTTGTAAAAAAGAAGACCAGCGTTTTATTATCTGCATTGGATCTTCCATCTGATAGAAGATTTCTCGGATTGGAATGGAAATTTTATTTAAAAGTGTAAAGTGGAAATATTTGATAAATTGTGCATAGTTAAATTTGTCGGGGACCGCTTCTGGGTTCCCGGGTCACTGGTCAGCAGGGTCGGTCGGGTCAGCAGGGCGTCCAGGTCCAGGCACAGGAGATCTCCGGATCCATCCTCAGTCGTGGCACACTTGGGCCACTACGGCCTAGGACACTAATTCTGCGCTGCACCTACCTAGCTACCAAATAAATAATTGTCCTGTGCGGTTGTAGACGGCGCGGAGTAGAGGAGGAAGAGGAGTGATTTATTCAACTCCCAATTGACAACTGAACTCTAGACACAACCTTCCCGTACTCTAAATGATTTGGAATGAGTGGACTGAGCGGAGCTCGAGTCAGTTCTCCCACGCTCCTGGGCCAGGTGGGTTGATAGGAAGGGGAAGACTGGGGCTGGGCAGGGAATAGGGAGCCGAGATACTCGGGGTCTCAACCAGTCCCGTTATAACTTCAGCGTATAATATATAGAATTTGCACATTAGGACAATGAGTACATAGCAATGTTCACAGATGGTAATGGGTCACTAGCGTAATTTATGGGTCAAATTGCATAAAAGGTATAAAGTTCATCGCGAATTCATGGAAATTACACAATGTTACATGAACATTATGGTTTGGTCAACTATGGGTCACTTGGATAATTTTATGAGGTGAGATTCCGTCAAGAAGGGTGTAAATTTGAGCCCGGGATTCGTGAGAATTTCACATTCACATAACAGGTCAGGAATACCGGTATGGTCAAAGATGGGTCGTTGGGGTCATTTTATAATACATCGCGTAAAAGGTATAATGTTGGGTGTCTATCGAATTGTATCGTTGAGTAGAGTGGTGCAATGAACTCCTTTCTTAATTAGCTGTGTTAATTAGCAGTGCTCCCTAAAGGTTGCAATAATACGTAGATTCATTTTATTCCAGTTAATTAATTTACAATGCGAATATTGCACTATTTCAGAGCTACAGCTACAGATGGTATATTATAATACATTGAAATTTCTTCGGATTACTTCGCAACGTTGAGTTGTCCAGTTCCAGCAGGTGTATGCATTGACGCTACAGTTCTTGGTTGCTCCTCACGCTTGCAAGCATATGAAGCCGTGTATCGATTCTTCTTTAAGCCAAATCGATCCGGAGTCGAAGACGGTGGAATTGCATTGAAAGTACTCAGTCCTTCCAAATTACTCATTTCCGATGGCGGATTAAGCTCTGCATCTTCACTGAAGCTGTGCTGACCCATGAGTCGAGCCTTACGCAATCGATTAATTTCAATTTGAAGTGCTTCATTCCGTTCCATTAGAGCTTCACGGAGAACCGTGTCACCTTGCAGAGCGGTTCGTAATTCATTAAGCTTCCGGTCAACCATTTTTCGCTCATCCTCCGCAGAGATAACTTGCTGAGCTAAACACGTCTTGTCTCTTTCGTGTGCCTTGATTCGTTCATGAGCCTCGACCAATTGAGCGTTGAGATGCTCAACTTGAGACTGGAGCCATTTATTGTTTTCCTTAGCCTGTGTAACTTCGTCTGTGCCAGCTTTCAGGCGATCTCGCCATTGGGAATCTTGCTCCTTCAAATTGTCGCGGAGTTGGAACACGATCGTGCTGAGAGACTCCATATTCGTTTTGTGGTCTGCTAAATCTTGTTTGAGGCGAGTATTGAGATTTTGTAGTTCGTGGCATTTCTTGAGTTGACGAAGGTTTGTTTTCTGTAGAGTCTGGACGCCATCTTGGATTGACTTCATTTCTTCGTCCTTGTCTAGAAGAGCTTTTTCTAAGCGGAGTCTTGTTTGGAGTAGAGCAGTGTTTTCTTCCGTGAGCGGATAGTAGGTTTCGGCTATTCGAAGGGCTTCGTTCTTTTCCTGTAAATATACAGAAATATACACGATGTGATATCCATGTGGTCTAGATTGCCCGTTTGGGAAGATAAATAAATAATTCGAGTACTGACTGTTCTGACACGGCTTTAATTCTTACCTTCAGAACATCCAATAACTCGTTGATTTGCTGAACCAACGAAGCTTTAGTGCTTTCCCATTCCCGAATCATGGTCGCAGTCCGGTCCGAACCAGACTTCAAATCTTGCTTCAATTTGACAATTTGTTCACGGTAATTTGCATTTTGCTCTTGAACAGCTCGAATAGCACTTTCCATCAACGACGTTTCTGGAGAAGGAGCCGGCTGTAAATTTGAAACTCCACTTCCTGTTCCGGTTCCACCTTCGGCCTCGCTCAACTTTGAAATCAGCGTTTGAAGCAATTCATGCAGACAGGCCTCGTCACTCTGCTTCTCATGCAAAATCAACTTGAGAACAGTTTGGAAATGATCTCGTTCTCGGGACAGGGACAATTGTTTTTCATTCAGTAATTCGTTAATTTTCTGCAAATCCTCTTTTTCCAGTGAAATCGATTGGAGCTGTTCCTGCAGTGCTTCCACGTTGTGATGCAGAGCTTCCACGTTCTCATCGTACTGCTGGAGCTGAGTACGACAGAAATTCATGTCACTGTTACGTTTCACGACGCACTGCAGAATGGAATCGAAATCATCTTGACGTCTTCGTATTGAACTGCTGTAATCTTCGTCCATGTCAACGGTAACATCACGTAAATTCGAGTGTTGATACTCTGATGAACGATTTGCTTGAATTTTTCGCTCAGCTAACTGCATAGACAATTCCCGAACTTCTTCTCCCAGCAAAACCTTTTCTTTTTGAATATAATTGATTTCAGATTGAAGTCCCTTTTCTACACCACGAAGATGTTCAACTTGTCCCGTCAACATCACGTTAATTCGTTGAAGATCAGCAATTTTCGAGGTATTTTCACGATCCATCGGCGTGGCCATGACAGTCCGCCATTCCGCCTCCATTTCATCCACGACGAAGGAACAGAGATTCGTGAGCTCAACCAGACCCGATTCATTGGTGTAGGAAAGCAGTGGGAATGGTAAATCACCTTCGCGAATATTACACCAGAGTCGTTTCAAATTGCTCAGGAGCCGAGATATGGATCTGGTAGCGTTGTCCATAAGAGTTTCCGTGTTGTCGGAGATCGTGCCGAGGCTACCGATTGTCGAACTCACGTCTGTATTCGTAGAAGCTCTTCGTCTAATCAATGATTCATCACTTGAGACTGGTTCGGGTAATTCCTTGATTTCGGTATACCGTTGAGGTTGTGTCTGTACTCCATTCCGATTTCGAAGAGGAACTGTGAATTTTACCGTGTAGTCTCGTCTAATGTCTGGAGATGGGGTTCGTGGGGTTCGGGGTCGGATTAGGCGACGATCTCTCCATGATTGACGCCCAGAATTTTGTGACCGAGAATTGAGAGAATTTCGACTGTAGGAAGTGATCACGGATTCGTCGGATGATTTATCCATTTCCTCATTGTTATTGTTGTTGTCCGGTTGAATGGTCAAATGCTGAGCTACAATCTCGCTGGCTTGTCTCACGCCAGTATTGTACAGTTCCACAATTTGGGAATGCATGGATTCTCGTGATATTGAAATTCGGTTGTAATTTATGTCTGGGGTCCTAGTGGTCATGGTCTCGGACTCAAATTCGGGATCATTATTGGATTCTCGTGAACGTGAACGCTTTCTCTGTGACGGATTCATATCACCGAATCAAAATTTATCGACTCCAACAGCGATCCAAAAATGAAGACAGGCTTTAAAAAAGTCAATAATTTTGAAATAAGAAAGAATTTTGGAAAGTTAAGATTTTGGAGTACTTAAATATAAGCAAACATAACAGCCTTTTATCGGTTTGATTACAAAATTATTTGCAATTTGTTGTCATAGAAAATTATGCGTTATGGATCGTAATCCACGTAATACTAAATAAACCCTATAGTAGGCTATGGTATAAGTATCTCACACAGCGTTTGCTCTTTACACGCTTGCTATTATGCCACCTAACCTAACCATCTCAAATACGTGCACCTCAAATAAGCCTAAATAAGCGCACCTCAAGTGCAAATATCTATAAATATTTGAATTCGCATTATTTCGTCCTATTTTCATATTATTTTGCTATATGGCCTATATTGCGTAGAGTTTATTGCGCGACTATTTTGTCGTAGCGGTAAAATACATGACGGTAAATGCGTGGCTGTTTTTTTGTATCCGTAATTGATAGCAACTGGAAATACCGTAAACTCATGTAATTGCAGAAATGCAATTTTAAAAATTGCAATTTGTTTATTTCGAAGTTATATCCCGCACCCTTAATACTACAACATATATAATTTGTGACAATTGTATGACTAACTTGTAAGAGTATAACTAACAATCTTGTATGCTAGATAACGTGCCTACCTTAAGTTAAGTCACATCAATGAACACATTCGTTATCGTAATGTCTTAGGTTTGGATATATTTCTTTGGTATTTTAGGAAGTATTTGTAAGGTATATGACAAAAGTATGGTGCTATATACAAACATATAATTTACCAAGGTTCTAATTAATTCAGTGGGAATTAACACGGGAATGTCAATTGTATTGTATTTTGTATCAGATCATATTCCAGATAGCCAGCGGTCACTGTCAAGTGGTCAACGGTCAATATGCCTTAATAATAACGATAGACCGGACTCGATGATCGACTTGCACCAATCTCGAATTTTAAAGCAGAGAGCTTCAAACGAACCACGCCGCAGTTAACTGGGAGCCGGCAGCGCCGAAGAAGTTGAAACAAGTTATCCAGGTTATCCAAATCCTCCATATCCAACGGAATTGTGCGCGTATTCACGCCTGGAACAAAGCTGACGACCAATTGAATTTTAGTTGGACGTCGTCCGTACCAATCAAGTTGTTCCTGAAGCCGAACTTTCATTTCCTTAGTGAGATAAATCACTTCAGCCTGGAAGCGAGAGTAGCCATAGATTTTTCCTGGAAATTCACATAAAATTGAATTTTAAGTTAATTTCATGGCATTTTTGGTAGCGTGACAGTGCAATATTCACATCATCCTAATAGGTATAAGATTGAAGAAACATTACACAGACACGCTCGAATCAAGATCGAATTATCAGAGCACACATTGCGTGGGATCTATTGCCGGTAGATCAAACATGCAGCAGTTTCATAGTAAACTATATTAACGTATAAATTGTAATTACAGAAACTTACTGAAGAAATTCCGTCCACAGTTAACGGTGTTGCTTACAACGCGTTCCACGACGGGTGTCATGTCGTTCCCTCTAGCGACGTCTTTGACGATTCCAGCCTCCATCATTGACCCAAGGATTTCACCTAACTTATACGGGTGCATTTGTTGAATTTGCCACATTGTTCTAATACCATTCGCCTCCAAGGTCCGTTTGACCCAAGGTTTCAAAGGAGAAAGCTTCTTCAACGGCACTTTCTCGGAATGCTTCATTTTGGAAATTCCAGTTTTGCTCAGAACGCTGAGGGAACCCGGTGGATGAAGGCTACAAGCAATCTTCGCCATCATTTTATTCGGTCCAACTCCAGCCGAACAATGCAGCATTGTCTTTTTGTGAATATATTTTTGTAGATGAGAAATGATTGTAGAGGCAAGTAGATTTTTTTCTTCTTGAACATTTTTTCCACGGTAATTTTTAATTTGTTCTGAATTTTCAGCTTTGGTCAGCGGCCATTTTGGGCCCGAAAGTACTGGTTCGTAGTCTCGTGGTTTTCGAGAAACACCTACATAAAAGCAGCGGTAAATATTGTTTTCATGTCGGTCCATGTCTTTGTATTTGATGTTATTGTTGTAGAGATAGTCCACTTCGTCCGTAAGGTCAATGTAAACCTCATCTTGTGGAACCCAGTGCAGAATTGGTGGACAATGAAATTGCTCATCTGTGAATCTTTCTATCGTTGTAAACACTTCGTGACCGGCAGCACGGAAGAGGGTTTGGTCGGGTTTACCCCATTCGTAATTAGGTTGACAGAAAATGGTCAAATCCGGACATTTTTTCTTCGCCAGATTAAGCCTGATTGAATTGTTGATTCCAAGATTCTTTGCGTGTAGGTTTGCCGAAATTATGCTGTAAAAAAACAAAATATTTAGGCATATAAGTTATGCGCTTTTTGCGAATTTTCTGGATGCCAAAGTAAGGCTATGAACCTAGTTTAATGAACATAATACGAACGCACGGATACGACTTATGCTGTACTTATCTAATTTATTGAATCCCTGACTGATGGTCTTACATATGTAAGTATGTTGGTAATGTAGTAGTAAGGCTGAAACCATACTTTGCGATATGATTTCGATTAAATCCAGATATCAACCCAAAACCCAAGTTTTTTTTATATTGCACCGGAAAATGTAAATTATCCAGACAGATTCAGGACTTCGTCAATAAGGACAAATTACAGCGGCGTCAGTCCAAGGCTATCTTTGCTACCTTTCCTCCACTTTTCAACCGATTTTTACGAATGATAGCGTTTTACAGCTTCTTCCTTTAAATAGTAGTTACACTTACACATACACAAACGCATTGGATCATCCAGGTTTACTCTCCAGTACAGAGGGCCGAGAGCCTGAATGTTGAACCCTGAACCCTGAGAATGTCTAACAGTATACCTATACTGTTAGACATTGCGATTAAATATTAGACATGCAGTACAAGTTGAACTGGATCAGAGGTCATAAGTTCATAGTAGTAAATAAGAAGTCCGTGACCTGCGTTATTTTATGCTTATTGGTTATCGCGCCGTTTTTTGAGTCCACCCCATACTTTCCCCGAGGAAAGTAAAAAATCGCGTACTTTTAGAAAGTGCGCGGTGAAAGGACGCTACCTTGGTGTATATTTCCCGTTCCCGTCAGTGCCGCAGTCACACATGTGATATTGCTTTTTGGTTTTACGTGTATAAACTAAAGTTATTGTTTTAAACCCGTTAATCCAGTAAAACAACAAATAATTTACTGATTAAAATACATAATTAATTTCAACGTAATAAGAGTTTCTTACCGTCCAGTATTAAGTACGGTCACGGAAGGTCCAGAATTCCATTGAGTATTTCCCTGAGCACGGGCTAATACCTGGGTGGCAAAAGTGTAGGTGTCCACTAGAGCCACAATCCGTTGCCGCCGTGGTAGTTCCGATTTACTCTGATTTACCATAATGGCGATGCCAATTACAGTAAATTACAGTCGAATTTAATAAGATATTCGTCCTTGCCAATTGTTTTTACTCTAAACTGAACTAAGCTAAATATGTGTATGTAGATAGGTACCTAATCTTAATAAACTACTGTCTCGTCTCGTCGCGTCTTGTCGTCCCGTCAAGAGTCCCTATGCTACTACCAACTACTGACACGATGAACGCCCCTACAGTATTATGCAGGGCTTCGTTTTATATCATGATCTCAAGATTTTCTTACTCAGCATCAGCACTCAGCTTTTCTTAAGATACGTGTAACAGCACGTTTGGTTCTCTTCTGGTGGCTTTGGATGGCTTTAGCCTACTGTCCCCTTGCGTATGCGTCTATACACCTCTTACATCTTTCTAGGTATCCATACCAAGGCACTCAGGATTTCCGGTGATAAAAAATCATAAGCTTACATCTTAGAGTATATAAGGAAAGGACATTGATCTACAGAAAACGTTTTGAGACGTTCTTTACGCATAGTGGGAAACAGAAGTGCGGACTATCAAATAAAAAATAATAAAGATTTCAATTAATAACGGGTGTCATTTAATGGCGCCGATTAAAATGATAAAACTTGGCAAAAAACATGTTCTGACCTAATTTTCTCATAAGTTCGGCGACAAATAAACTTAAAAACGCATACCAAATTAGAATCGCCGAAAAATAATTTTGTCGGAACACGTTTGTCGGCAAGTTTCAGTATAGTTATCGGCACGTTTAATATTCACAGATAGAAAATTATGTCGGCATCTGAGATTCATTCTTTAAGGTTAGGTTAGGCTTCTGAAACGACGACGCGGTGCCCACCTGTAATTACATATCAACATGTAAACTGAGACTGAGTAGGAGAATTCGATTCCGCGAGGACATCCCATAATGCAATCGTGATACTTAACTGGAAGTTGTAATATTACAAGTCAAACCTAATAACTGAAAAGTACTTCCGTGTACTTGTTTGCTAATTGGCTATTGACTCTGGCCACAAGTAAAAGTAAGGCCAGTGTTGGAAAGTGTCAGCTTACTCATTACTCGTCACGGTAATGACCAGTCGTTTTTTTATTAACTTTTACTTTTACCAATGTACGTAAGGTATAATTTTCAAAAGCAAGCACCGTGAGTAAATCGTAACATAGGACTGGACTAAGCTGTACACATGCCTCGACCGAAATTGAAAATGGAATATTATAGTCGTTTCACTTTTTCGCGTTCATGACTACTATACTATCGCTGAGTCTGACGCGCATGCCACGTCATCATTTGAGTTTCATTAAATGTCCTTACTTAGTACATTGTTTTAGAAACAAGAAACAACTCAAATCAAAACTAAGTAGCTTTCATTTTAATACCCAAGCAGAGATAAACCATGATGCGATAAGCACATGAAATGACGAGTCAATTTGACTGGAATTAATTTAGGATTTTCCTATTAACCTGTACCTGTCTGGGCAAAATTCCTACGTCGAAGCCTGCCCAGCTACATTTGTAGCTTGCCGTATTAACAAAAAAAATGCACTCGGAAG
>JAQFYT010001774.1:0-15013 GCA_034694925.1 Ceratophysella denticulata | reverse complement strand
CAGTAACACACGTGTAGGTGAAAGAGTGAAATGGCGGCTTTTGAGACATAGACAACTACTACTGTGGGCGAGCGCTTACTTACCGTTGACAACATTACGCGACAACGTGACGGGCCATGGTTGCCATGGCTTCTCTTGCTAGTGTATCATTATTGCTCAAGCGAGCTACAAACTATTGAAATCGTAAACCAAATACCAATCTGTTGGGCAAGGACAACTACAAAGTGCCAATTTCGCTCAGATAACATACTAGACCGCCTCCAGATGTTTCCGTTATCATGGTTCTAAATGACCATTCTCATTATAACACTCCCAGCAGAGAATACAGAACACCGTATCGGGTTTCAGGAGCTTCATAAAGTGCGTAGGTAAATCGAACGAAACGAGCTTTCTAAAGCGGTGTTATATCAAAGTATCATTAATAACGCCCTTTCCAGTCACTCCGAAATGAAACACTCGCATCAACATCTGTGTTTGGCGAGTTAATAGGGATGACGCTAACGCTAAATATGCCATTATTACTCAAGTCAGTCAGGCATCACCATGTAATCACACTACTCATGTATTTGTCGTAACTTAATATTACTGACTAGAAATTTCCAATCACGTGCCCGTGCCGGTACAAACTTCGCGTCAGTAAATGTTAAGTATGTTCTAAATTCCAGATTACATCCTGCAGTTCAGCAACGATAATCGGCATGAATAGAAATGAATACCATTCACATTATCGAGAACGCACAGCGCGCATTTATGAATATTAACTGTAACACGTAGCCATAACGTATATTCAGTCAAACAGGCAGGTTCTTGAGCCATATACTTATACTTAAGTAGTCTGGCTCAAGTCCATTAGGTCCTAGAGAGAAGAGAGACTAGCAAAATATCCAAATTACGTCTAGAATTTCCAACTAACTCTCCATTCCTTGCTTGGCCACCACGCAAGCAGAAGACCCTATTATCCAATTTGGACCCCCAAGTGGATTGTTTATCCACTTTACTCCTCTTCCATAGATTATGTTCTCGTCTCATGTCAATTTCAATGAAACTTCGAACAAATACGTATTTCTATGAAAGAAATCCAATATCTGGATCTGAATTGAACTGGACTCTGGACTACAGCTATGAAGGAATTAATTAATTATTCATACAACCATCAACCTCAAGTCCCTTCCAGTCAGTCTAGACTCATCGAGATCGAGACTTGCAACACGCCATCATGTATGTCATTATTTGCAATTTCTTGTGAGATATGAGATATCCAGTGTTGATAATAGGAATATATACTACCCAACTAAGTACTGTAAGTAACATAGATCCTATTTGCCTATACTCAACTCCCCATCATTTCTATTCCTTGCTTAGTAGTAGGTCTAGCACAGTTTTTTATATCCCCCTTCAACATCATCCAACACAAGGAATAACCCTTTAATACCAACCAGCCAGAATCAGAAGAAGTGGTAAAAAAAACTTCGTGCATACCAAAGTTCTCTCAATTCGTTCCAACAAAAGTTTTTGGGATCTTATATTTTATCCTTCCACCCCTCAGCCCAAAACCTTGTCTGTTGTAAAGCAAAGGAGGGAAAAACCTAACAAACTAACAAGGCAAAAGATTCAACCAGTTTTTTTTTTCTTCTTTCTGTGTTCGTCCCAACAACCATCATCAGAAAGATCCAACAGTTCGACTCAACCCATCTGAACATGGGACTAGGGAACATAAAAACAGTTTCGGCGTCGTCATAAAAGTTGCTCAGCCAGCTCTTTCCCCTCATGGTTCGTCGTCGTCGTGAAAGAGGCTGAGGGAGTCTCATCTTCCATTCCCCATCTCAATTCAGCATCCAACATCAAGGGGAATGGATCTCTTCTCATCTTCCTCTATTCAATTCCTCAATAGAATAGAACTCATCCCTAGCCATAGTCGTCTCTAGCTCTAACCTTATACAGAATGTCCTGCAGCCACGATACGACTAACTACTGCCAAGGCCTGAACCTCAATTCTCTACCAAGGATCTGATGAGTTGATGAGAGAGAGAGAGAGCCAAAGCCAAGGGCTGCTGGCCTGGCCTGAGTTTCCAAGCTCAAGATAACTCCAAATACGAAGATATCCATATTGAGCTTTACAGTCGTCAACCGCAAGAGACCCAAGACGTTCAAAAAGAAGAATAAACCTAATATTCGATATAGGTAGGTAGGACGACGAAGGTATTGCTATGGTATTACTATGGGTCGAAAGACCTAACAGTGCCGTTGCGGAGATGACTAGGTGTGGTATCTTCTTTGGGCTGGGCTGAGAATGGAAATAGAATACATTCAGGAGATCCGAAGAAGGCAGAGAAGAAAAACACAATGGAAGTCTTCTTGAAGAAAAAAAATCAGAGAAGTCGAGCCAAGATGCTATGTATGCCCAAGGAAATTTGGACCCAGGTTTCGTTCACTGTAGGAGAGAACAAGAAAGTCTGATGATGTTCAGAGACTCCGGGGTTTCACGTAAGAAAAACTCGCCAAGGAGGTTTCCATTGCTCATGACACGGAGACTGGATCGATCCAATTCCCGTCCAAGTAAAAAAAAGTCAACGAAAATATTTGATTCGCATCTAGTGTTGACTCACACTAGTATTCTTGCCCAAAAAAATATCGACTACGTGCAAGGCACTAGGAGAACTTCACCAACTTGAAAGTGGAGAAAAACTATCTGTCAAATAATTCAGGTTTTCCTTTAGCTTACAAACAGGGACATTGAACGTTCACCTCACCACTTATACTATCCGAAGGAAATTATGACTATGACTCGTAAGTACTTTATTATTCCCAGACCAGTGAAATAATCCAGAACGTGTTAATTATGTACTTGTATAAGAATTCAAATTGAGTATGAGTTGTTGTCAGATTGCAATTGGCCTACACAAAACAATGGAACATGGGCAGGCGAATATACGTAATGAGGACAAAACCAGCTTTTCATATGCCTGCTCATAATTTCCTAGGAATAAATCAATTCTTATTGGTATGGAACGTCAATGGCGGGCAGATTCGATTAGCCAAATTTACTTAAGTATAGATAGACAGAGTAAGGAGATATAGGCACAAACGAATATGGACAATTACAATTTGATAAACAAAAACTTTGGGTAGAACTTGAATTACTGTACTCGACAGACAAGTGCTAATTGATATTATATTATAACTAAGTAGTTCCTTTCGTACTGGGCTGCGACGCTGCGAGGTACGAGCGAAATAAGGCAAATACAAGTCAAAAAAGCTAGCCAGCCTGAAGTGCGAGTATCAAGTACCTATCCAATGTCCATGTCCAAGACCAACATAATGCGAAATGCAACACATATTAGCAGAACAAATTATTTTATACCGTTAACTCGAATTAGACCAACACGTTCTACGTCGTGTCTCGTAATAAGGTAAACATTTTTATGTTTTCCCTTGAATAGATTTTGCCGTTAGATTTAAGCTTCACACACTAGCCAAGCCATATCAGAAATCAGAACTGTTCAATGTTCAACAGTTTCCTTCTCAGCTTCATTCATTTTCCATTCCCGTACACTGTACGTGTAATGTAATCACAACAGACAAGTTTGGTTGTGGTTATTGCGGAGCAGAGTGACTTGAACGAGACAAAAATGTCAAGATAAATAAGGATCTGTTCAGGCATGAGGCAAAGAAGTAAATAAATGGGGAAAATATCTTTGGGGGTTGTGTAATCTACATTTCAAATAAGGAGAAGAAGTAACAGAACCAATTTACTCGGCGTTTTTCAAGAATGAAATCTTATTTCACTGCTCTGCGCTCCGAGGATTAGATTTTTCAACCTCATTACAGAGTCAACCTCTACCTACATACATACATTCAACCTCTGAATCTGAAGGATTTCGTAATCGTAATCATGGGCTTGGAGAACCATGTATGACCAAAAACCCATATCACCTGATATATCAACATCAACATTTATATACCTTACAGAAAAATATTCTGAAGAGTAGATATTCTCCGCTTGAAGAAAACCTTAGTATACATTACTCAAGTCTAGTGTAATATTAGGTTACATACAAGCTATTTCGTAGTACAGTACGGAGTACCTGAAGAACTAAAAAAGTACCTGAATAGTTGGATTTTCGGCTGGAACAACCAGAGCAGCACCTGTTTTTCCTATGCATTTCTGTTCGTCTTCCCTTCATGAAACTCCCTCATTTCGGCTCTTTCATGAACTTGAAGAAGGGAATAATTGGAAAAAAAGAAGAAAAAAAAACTCACCTGTACACTGTACTCTGACAGGCATCAGATCGACTTGAATGAGAACGCACCCCATAATATATTATATTACATATATAGCGTACAGATTTCGGAGTAAGTACAACAAATTACCAACTACAGGCCTTGAGAGAGACGGGCTATTTCTCACAAAAACCCACAGGCTAGCTTTGGCTATACCTATGTCTACAGTCCACTGATTTGATCACAACAACCCCACTGAAAATCTCTTTACCTTGAATCTCTAATCAACCGAGCTATTTTGTATTCAACCTAGAGAACCTACCTGAACATTCTTGCAACTTTTCTCATCTTCAATTACCATCAGCTAGGCTAATCAAATAATTGAAAAAGCTGATTAATGTTCCAGTACCGTAGTCGAACTAACTCATAGTTAATTTTAATATGAGCTGAACATACATAAATCATAAATAATGTAAGAACATAGAACGAAGGTCCACTCGTCAATACACAGAACGGCTTAAAACTGTCGAGTCAAAAAAGGATTAAGGATTCAGTAAGCAAACAGGAATTCAAAATAGATTTTTACTTAATTATTGGTTACGTTCACCGTTACCGTATAATAACTATACCAACCAAATAACCGTCAACCAATGTCCACGAATTCTAAAATCCGAACGAACCGTCTTCAACGTAAATTTCAAGTCAGTCAAGCAAGCTCCCATGCACTGCGTAAAGAAAGGCGGCCAAGTTTAAGAACACATTAAAATCTGTGACGAATCAGAAATAATACTAACTTGCAACGTCGCGTGTTTCAAGACAACAATGGAGTGGGCAGCCAGGCACCCATTACGCCTGAACTGCAACGTCCCTTCCCTTCCTATGTAATCTAGTTCAATAATTACGGACACTGTCCATCATACTATGGTGCAAAACACAACCTTTAGTACATTGTATCCTCTACACAAGAGTTTGATTTCCAACTCAATCAACTGAACGCGAAATTACACATCATATCGTATTTATTTGGACCGACCAACAATTTTTCCACGCCAAAGCCAAGTAAGTAAGACAAAATGTACATCATCCATGATTTAGCTCTACAAGCGACAAATCACAAGGCGGAAGAGACAGGACGTTACACATTCGTAGTACGAAGGACTAAGGACAACACGTATTTAATTCAGCAACAGAACTTATCAGCAACTATTGAACACTGACCGACCATAAAAGGGAGTATTCTATACTCTAGTTTATAATGCCAGAATTTGAAATATGATAATTCTTAATTCTGATTTCAAATCGAAAATCCGCCACAACAAAAACTCGATATACTCAATTCGCATTCGATAATCTGAACATGGTCTCTTGGCCTGTTAGATTGACACAGCTCAGATGTCAGATACGTCAATCGTTAAGCATGACATTCGAGCTGACCCTTCATATTTACTCATATCAAAGCATGCAATAAACAATTCACAGAACCTGCAATGTAATGGCTATCCCTATCCTGTAGTGCAGTGCAACCCACAAAAAAACTGGAATAATCACTCCGCACAACAACAGATTCAGGAATAATACTAAAAAATACGAGTTAATTGTGTGCAGAGGAAAATGCTTAAACGGATCGCTCGTTACCACAGTTGAACAATTTGGCCAGAAAATTTTGCATTAAGTTAGCCGGCAGTCACTATCCACAATTTACATAGGTATGTATGCGACGTGTGATACGATATGTATCCCGCCTGACAGTAATTCTCACTGAGCAACTGAGCACTGAGCTGCTGGCTGCTGGGTTTCCAATAATGCCCACAAAATGCTTTGAGGCAATGCAAGACATCCATCTCCAAGTTTGCATAAAACCTTTTAAATAAGTAACTCCAGAGTTAGGCCAGTGTTAGGCCTGTACAGAAAAAAAGCTTCATTATCAAGGTAATGAGATTCAAGGTAACCAACACCACCGACTCTAACTACAATAACATTCAAGATTCATAAGATAACAGAGAGAACCACAAGAGTTCTTATGAAAAAAGCCCACTGTTCTCATGACTCACCATGATTGGGATGAACGTTGTCTCTCTCCGTAATCTCTTCGCGGTTTCTTCTTGTCTTCACAAAAGATTTACAAAATACAAAACAACAATTGTGATAGTTCATACCTATACTGTATATTCATAGCCCACGAACGCATTATGTCCTCGTCATTGTCACAAGGAGAGAAAAATAAGTCTGGCGCGATTCTCACTAGTCAAGTCACCAACATCAGTTCAGCATGTATGATGTAAACATGTATGAGACGTATGCCCTGGCATGCATAGTAGCATGTGCAACAAGAACCAAAAGCTCTAAACTAAACGGAATTCATACCTATTATTATCCGGCTGGATCTTGTCGTCTGGATATTTATGTAAAGACATTTTACTCAAACGAACACGTTTCTTTATGACGGGAGTCTTGGACTTTGATTTTGGAATATTATTATTCTTCTCGGGCAAAGTTGCCTCGGGAAGTGAGATATCCTCTAAATTCACAGCCTGGGAAACTTCTTCCGATTCCGAAGGATCCTTCCAACGAAATATTTTATACCACTCCATAGTCTCGACACTGGAGACATCCGGACGTTTCTTGAGGACAGTCGTAACTTCGTTGGGATCCTCCTCGTCCGGAACATTATTATTATGAGTCTCGGAGTCTGAGATTCGAATAACTTCGATTTCAGGAATGCCTGAGGTCTCAGACTCGGAGGGCGGCAATAAAGGCGGAGGTAGGTCAGGTGGGCATTCGATTGGTAATGGTGGAGGAGGTGGTGGAGGCGGAGGTGGGTAAAGTGACTGTTCGGAACAGTAACTTTCATAGCCATAGCCTCTGGAATCGGCGGTAACCCAGGGATTGGGATTGGATAAAAACGGATTTTCAGAATAATTGAAGTTTGAGGGAATTTCATTAGGGAGTGGGAAATCACGCCTGGAGGTCATTCCATCATTCCAGGTTCTATTAATGTTCATATTCCCATCAGAGGGATATTCATTCTGCTGGAAATCAATCCCTGGAAATGGAAATCCTGGACCTGGACCTGAGTATTGATTCGAGTCTGAGTAGAACTCCAGAGGCTGGGGTAAAGTTGTCTGAAATCTGCCTGCTGGTTGGAACCATGGATTTTCGTGATGAAAATTATACTGAGGCGGGTTTGGAAATCTCCCGTATCTTGGCCCGGGTGGACGCCTCATATTCATATTAATAGCAAAAGGATTTCTACACTGGAATGAGTTGTAATTTCCACCAAAGTGTTCCTCGTATCCACGAAATTGTCTTCGACCACTAAAACTCGGTCCATATTGCTGATGAAAACCTCTATAGCTTGGACGTGGACACCACTGTCGGTTGCCATTATTCCCGCCAAGATAGCCACCACGCCTTCGTGGGGGACTGTTGTTATGAGTATACATTTTGTCTAAGAGTAACTGTAACTAAACTACCACTGTATGAGTACAAGCAATATGGCGAGCTCACTACAATACTAATTCAATAAAGCAATAAACTTTATTTAACTAGGACTAGGACTGGAAAATGAAAACATGTTGCACCGATTAATTTCAGTTGGAGACTGTCTAATGCCTGGTACTGATAGAGAAGAACGGGTCATAACGTTCACACGAGAAAAATGTCAGTGCAGCATATTAACCTAAACCCAATTACCATTATGTTTATGCACGACGTATTTTAATTGCCACTTGTTCCATAAGCGACAGTGAATGTCCACGTCATAATATTCAATAAAACTACGATGTGTATATTCTGCTTAGTGGGGGTTTGATAAACTCATGTCTCTGACGACACAGAAACTAGGCTTTTATGCCGTCGTATGCGATGGTGGCAGTCACAAATTTAAGAAACTGTCTATTTCCGCATACCAATTGTTATTGCTTCTTGGAAATTTGTCATACCATATCTACGTGTACGTGTCCTCAAACCATGTACCAATGTACACGTATGGGACACGCCATACAAGGTATACAAATACCTTCAAATTCGGAATCAATTTCTAACGATACCGATTTAGCTGGAGCACCGTACAACTAATTCAAGAGAACAAAAATATCCATTTTCCAAATCGGAATAAACTCCATATGATTTCCAACTAGTAAATGCGAAAGATTCTGCTTTTAAGTCGCAGGATACTAAATACTGATACAAAATACAAGTATATATTTTTAAATATGCCTCCATATTCCAAAAGTACTGCAAATGTGGTCCTACTTCTTCAGGTACTCTGACATATTATTGTTCGGTACATAAATTAATGCAACGACCATTGAGTTTTTAGTTTCCTCTTCGTCCGAGCCGTTGCCGGTATATGAATAATTGTGCGCTATGTTTACTTAGGTCAATATACAATTCCTGTTAAAATATTGATTCGGCAGCACTCGCAGGTTTGACTAGGTTCCCCGTCCCCAGTTCAATATCCAATTATGCTAAAAGCATAGTTAGATACATGTCATGGGTTTTGATCCAAATCCGAAGCTTCGTATCAGTTTCGGTATCGCTATCATTAAGTATCATTGAAGAAATCAAACTGACAAATATATTCAATTTCAGTTTACTGGATTCCATATTCCATGTCATTTCATTGCATTATTACACTTTCCAATTTTCGACCCAAACTTCACCAGGGAGGACTGAATACCAGGAGGGTCACTTTTCTCCAATGTTTTTCCTTTTTCCAGATATCAACATGATCTACCTAGGCTACTCTCTCAATCTCAATGCATACTATTATTTTTGTTTTTCCATTGAAAACGACCCTGCTGGAGACCACGCCCTGAAGAAATAGCCTAGCTACCTCTCATCACTACCATCATATCACCAGCGAGAAGGAAGGAAAACATTATTTTCTTCCCTGATACTATGCTTCTTCTGCATGCACCTCACGAAGTTTCTTTGAAAAAAAAATAGTTCTTTGTAATGCTTGACGAACCTAACTATAAGGATATTTCCACGATGAGAAGCATACGGCTTGCACGGTCTTTTTACAGCAAAGCATTGGACCAAAACCTTTTTTCCTTCCCTTCATCATAATAATACTAGGGTTTTGAATCTTTCTTTCTTTCTAACATTTTGCCTTTGCCAAGCCTCGCTCGAGGTGGAATAGGATAAGGCTATTACAGCTCCGCTCTTGTGTAGTAGTGAGATAGGAGGACATGTACGTGTACATCGATTTTAATGGTGGTGGTGTGGTGGGTAGGTATCTAACGTTGTTGGAAGTCTAACCAAGCCAGTTTAGCTTCGAGGATCCTGCTTCCCTCGGCCACGAACCAAATGCACTCTTCCAAAAAAACTTCTGGTTGGGTCGAGTAAAGGACGGACGGAGGGTAAGGTAGGTATACATTAGTGTCTACTGCCTGCCTGTTGTGCCTGCTGCACACTGGGAGTACTGTGGGGAAAAATAAAATCGACTTCACAAACACATTTCCCATGATTACTTTACTGCCAGTAGTAGTCAGGCTCAGGCCCAAGTCAGGGACTAGTAGCTTGTAGCTTGTTGTGTAGTGGAAAATATAATATCTGTAATGCCTACCTAATACCCTTCGGCTATGCATCACGTAATAGGAAAGGCTGCAGCTACACAAAGGTTCTCTGCCTTCACTGATACGGAGAGTTTGCCATGCTGGGCCATGTCATAAACTATTCCATTCTCCTTTTCCCAATGTTCAAGTCAAGTCAGTAATCCCTAGACGAAATAGCCCAGCTACCGTCTCCTTATTTCAGTTCTCGGACCATGGATGCCCACAATAACTCAACGAATTCAAGATCTTAAACAGTCTCTCGACTTGATCTAGCCGTTCCGCTGACGGCCAAAAAACATCTTCAACTAAAGAAAAATGACGAAGAAAAAACTTGGAGCTCTCTCGTGTTTCCGTCAAGATTCTCTTGTCAAGTCTTCAGCTCTTCAGGGAACAAATAGCAGGAGACAGGTATCTTGGAGGTTCAGAGCCCATCCACACTCACCCAAACAGAGTTTCCAGCAGCTTTTTGGGGAATTTCTACTGGAAGCCAAACCAGGCAAGAGAATATTATCCAACATCAACATCCAACATTTCGTGCCGGAGAGAGTAGAGAGAATTTGGGGAAAACGGGTAGGGTAGGGAAATGGAAGTAGGGGGAATTCGTTGACGGCAAGAACGGTTCGGGTCGATCTCCTGCCTTCGCGCCGAACCGAGGCTTATACCCAGTCAGATATATACGTGCAGCAGAAGGGGAGCCCTTCCGTTACTGCTGCTTCTAGACACGAACGAATAACGCTTTGGTTCAGGCTCTATATCTAATCCGAGAACTTTGGCTCTACCAAAAAATTCTACGCCTTCATTGTCTATCCTCTGCTACGTAATGTAGTTTGGAACTTGTAGGTCCTCGGGATCAGGGAATACCAATTTGAGCTTCAGTTCGGTCTCGGGATTTCTGATATACATAACGTCATGCGGCTATATCCATCCATGCCTCGTCGATAATTCAGGTTACACTTTTTAAGGGTAAAAGTATACCTTGCACAGAAGAAAGCTCAACCATACATACACAGAATATACAGCATGCTACATGTAGCTAATGCATTTAATAAACCGATGCTATGTTTGTTCCCAGCCTGATGATCGCAACATTTGTTGTTGGTCTGGTCGTGCTCGTTAACTGAGTAGCCCTTACCTTTACCTTTGCTATGACCTCCAAATTTTACCTGGTAATTCCATTTCATGCTTCATGTAGAAAGCGATGATTGATGATTTCGATTCCCTACCGAAAGTTATTGGGAGACAGAAGAAAGAATAGAGACTGAGACTGAGACTGCGGATTCGGATACATACAGAACAGGAGAGGAGCACAGAATAGCAAGAAAATTGAACTCGAAAAAGGGTGACCAAAACTAACTGTCGTCTGTCTTGAAAAGAATAATGCTTTGCCCAAGGGTCTGCCAATTACTATTTACACTACGCTAGGCTCAGCCCTCATCGTGTATGGTAGGTAGGTAGTACCTACGTTTCGGCTGTCCGTCTCCGTCCAGCACAAAAAAAAAGAACAAAAAGAACATTCAATTTTCCCTAGCCCCTTAAATCAACGTCACAAAGTAGTTCCACACCTCGGGATAAGTGCTGGAGTCCTATTAATAACAACTAACAACGTATCTCTACTCTTCTGCCTTGCCTTGACTTTGCCTTGGATGAAGAACCTATAAACCTAACACATGGAAGATGAAAGTACCCTACATCTCCAGCAAACCAACAACCCCCACGTTCAAGATGAATTACACTTGCCTTTCCATGACGCAAGTGTTCCGTACTGAACTGACCTAACAACGTTCTCACGATCGTAGTCCCAGATTGTATACCCTTCAGCCTGAGACACCCTTCTTCCTACATCCATCCACATCCACCCTCATCTTTTTATTACGACGTTCTGTGAAACGGACAACAAAGTCACTTCCATATTAATTTACGCTAACCAACTGGCTCCTTATTCCCAAAGTCTGTTATGCAGAAGTTCTGCGATTGCAAGGGCTTGCAAGTTGAAAGACTGAAGTGAGTCAGAGTCAATGTTCACAGGTACATCTTATGCACATATCCATTTTCACATGCAGAAAGGTTCATGGAAACCAGAGATCAATGTACCATTTACCAAATAAGGATAAAAACATGAAATCTCATACATGATAAAATATAATGTTCTCCCTCCAATCCTCATCTCATCGTATATTTGACATAGTCAAGTCAAGTCAATGACTTACTTTTTTCATTTACAATACTTCATTTTGAGTCCTCTAATCTAATCTCCGAGTCGAGTCGTTGTAATAAGGCAAACTGCAAGAGCTTAACATCATTTCTAAATAGTTCATCTCATATAATTTTATTTGCACACCAGTTACAAGTTTACAAGCATGGTAGCACAAAGCCCAATTACACATCTTGAAGTCGTTACAGAATACCGTAAACAAACCAAACCCACCTACTTTTTTCCTTCTGACTCAAGAAAAGAGTTAAGAGTTTGAGGAGACCTACTTGCCTAACAATCACCACGAGTCATGTTCTTCTGTATAGTTTCATAACACTCATTTGATAGGCTTCTCGTCTCTGTTCTGTTGACGAGGATGACTCTTGTTGTGATGGACTACATAGAAGTAGCGGGTTATTGGCAGCCTGACTTGGGCTTTTTAATTCCTTCCAACGTTAACAAACTACAGTTAGGCCTGGCTGGGGTCTAGGTCGATCTCCATCACTCCTACCTACCTACTAGGTACATCATGTTTTTCAAGTCCGTTCACTCTGCAATCTCCAAGCAACTCAAAGTCAGCTGAACTTATGCAATATCTGGCACAGAACGCTCTTCAAAGATCAACCAAAGTATGTACGTAAGTAGACAGATCTACCTACCTATGTAAACAGATACAATGTTACCAACACGAACACGTAGAACAAAAACTGCATGTGAGAAAGTCACCAGCAAAACATTGATAAACTTACTTTAAGCCCTGAATGCAAAATTAATTGTAAAAAACTCTGATGTACCGTATACCCTACATTCACGAACAATCCACATTTCTTATTTCTTACGCAAGTAGACTACTCATTTAGAGAACTCATGAGACAATCCATGCGTGGACGAATTCAGTCAAAATACGGATAAGTAATACGTAATCCGTATAACAGCATTTAAATTTAAGGTGTATTTAACTGTAACACTACGAATACGTGTTACCTATTCGTGTATAGTAACGACCAGACTACATAGACACTGCGCTGTTTGCAGTAGAACACTCCATACTCCATCCATGCTATAATATATAAAATAATCACAATGTACTTGTAAGTACTCCACTTACATAAACCTTAAATATGAGCCAAGCTTATCATCTACAGTGCATTCGATAATCCCCTTCGCTTCGGAAAAATGAAATATCCTTGATTATCAGAAGCGTATGTAAGTCCCAAGTTCCAAGTCCACTAAAAATTGATATGGCAACTGGAGATCACACGCTCACGCTAGGCCTCTACGATATAAATTATAGCGGATTTTCCACGAGCCAAGTTCTTCCTGTTGATTTGAAATGTGGATGTGGGTATACAGTATACTTTTAGTTTTAGCAAAAATGCGTACGAACTAGGTACATAAAGTAAGTCGCAATTCGCAATCGGTATTACCGGGTTCTAGGTTGGTTGGCAGGAGTCAAGGAAAAACTTGGCCGTCGTGCAGGCTTTCTCAAAAATAATCAAGCGTGCCATTCCGACCATATGTTAAATTATTAACTGATTGCTTATTACGTTTTTTTTTAGCGAAGTGTGGAATAAGCAAGTACGTGCCTATATATACTTGTACAAGCTTTTCATTTCTTGCACGAGCTAAAAACAGTTCTCATATTGATGTCGTAAAAGAACGACACAGTCAGAGACCCGGGCCATGAATCCCTGCCTACAATATACGAGTTTATTGTTACACCGAACAAGGCAAACTCATCTCAAACGACGTTAAAGCTTCGGCTCGAGCCCGGCTCAGCGGTAGAGGTATGCTTTGCGTTGTAAAAAATAATATACAATCTACAGGACAGGAACAGAACATAGAAATCTAACTAAATCACCTGGTGTTACTCCAAACATGCATCTGCTTTCAAATTCTGAAATGAATACGCCAAAAACTACCAACACCACCACCACCCCAGCACACACACTAAAAAGTATTTAGCTACACGAACCAAAAACGGAGAATACACCCTCCCGTCTCACTACAATTGCTACGGAACACAACGGCAGGGAGGAACACTTTTAGGCGTTTCATGCTACGGAATAATGTATAGATTTAGATTCCATTTCATGGCGTGTCGTTAAATAAAAAGTGGCTTATTTGGAACCCGCTATTCTTTTCAAACAATATAACCTCACCTATCCGGTGGTAGTAGTGTAAAATGTATGCATGTATTCAATCTAAAACTCATGCATTGTTCCCCTTCCACGGATGACGGAAAGACAAAAGTCAATAGAAATGAGTCATTTCAGTCCCCAACATACCCCCCTCTTTTAGAAGTTATTTCATGGACTTGCTCAAGCTCATATTCCACAGAAATTTCTATGAAACAGAAAACAACAAAGCGGGTATTGTATTGTAGATATCTTGTCAGAACATCATATTGAATTTTCATGCGTATATACTTTTGTTTTCACCAAATCAATTACAGAAGCAGAGGTAAAAAAAAACTCAGATGCTTTCTTCCAGACAAAGCAATAAGTAACAAGAACTCAGAAACACAGCTCTCCGTGTTTACTCGCTCCATCCTCGAAGTGGAATTTAGCACTAATTAAGAACTAATAGCAAATAGTTGTACAACTGAACAACTACAGCGCTAATGAACTGGAAACTATTCCAAATACAGAACAGCAACAGCAGAGAAAGCTCGAAAACTTTATGCTACAACGGTACCAGAAAAGGAGATACAGAGACAGAAGACAATTAATAATTCCACAGCCCAGTCGGATTTCCTGTTCATGGGTATTGCTGTAATGGTTCGTCCTAAAACAGTTTGGCAATAAATAATAAAATACTTCTAGGTCATAGACTCTCAGCTTCAACGTCGCTACTGCTATAATTATCGTCTAAACTTTTGGTTTTAGTGAATGAATAGTATTAAGGATTCTATTATTATATCATATAATATTATATCCAGCTTTTACCTAGCTTGGTAGCTTCTATACGGGGCTCCGGCTCCACCCATACCAGGACTTGCGCAGAAGAGCTAGTTGCTCGAGTTTGAATATTGAACAGG
>JAQFYT010001773.1:0-15014 GCA_034694925.1 Ceratophysella denticulata | reverse complement strand
GAGTGGGAGTGGGGTAAAGAGGGGCCAAAAATAGCTCCACTCCTGGCCTCTGAGTGGGTGTAGAGTGGAGGGGTGGGTCCAGTGCCCATCTATGACTCGCAACACTAACACTCGCACCCCCGGAAATCCTTGTTAGCGCCTCCAAACAGCCGCAGTTGGCAGCTTTTTTTAATTCTTTCGGAAGCACAAAGATTATTATAAAGTCAGCCAAAATCAGCAATTGCAATTTTGAAGCTACTACAAACCAAGCCCATAAAACCCGCTTTAGAAATTTATATATTTAGGTGCTTCCAATAGCAGCACACGGAAGCAGAAATTTTTATAAAAAATTAATGAAATCTTACAGGAATATGTGTCATAATGTAAGTCAAAGTCATAGTGCCAATAAACTTCTGACACCAGAAGAGTAGAGTAGAGACGGAATTAAACTGAATTTGAGCAATTTGTTTGTATTGCTTAATCAAACTCCATATATTCCGAAATCACTATTTATTGAAGAAATTAAGATTTTGAGAGCGAATTAAAGTATAGCTAAAGATTACATAAATTCACATGTAAAAGTAGCAGTTAAATCATATTCTTTAAATTAAAATGTAAATTAGTGAATTTTTTTAAACCAAAATAACGCATGGGAAACATTCATACCTAGTTTACTGAGGTCGAGACCCCTTTATATTTCCCCGATGGTGTGACAGAATTCAATTAAAACATGTTTGTATTACTTTCTTCTCTGAGCGAGCTACAAGTCAAATAAAAGTTAATTGTCAGTCTAAATTTAAATAGACAAGCACAATAATCTATATATCTTGTTCCATGCATAATTTGAAACTGGATAATGTTATGCTGAATTCAATTGTTTAATAAATGCTACATTATTTATTAAATCTAAATTATTGTGTCAGGTAACCTGGGGCATGTATGTTTTGCTCTGATTGCTGTTGATCTGGGATTATCATAACATAATTATAGTGCAGCGGACACTTAACTAGCTACCACAAACCTTTGCTTAGCAACTTCCTCGATACATTATTGCCTGGCCATAACTTTTCTTTTCATAGTTTTCCAGGGAACTGTGTATGTTTGTATAGTGGTATCCCTGGTATCATATACCTTTCAGCCACTCAGTACGACGCTTTCCGAGGACTGACCACTAAAACTATCATTGATGGCCACACACGACGAAGACATTTTTTTAAAAGAATTGACATGCATGTCCATCATGTCATGTTTAGCGCTAAGCCGGACGAGAAACAAACAAAATGAACCTGTATCCACACAACACACACGGTAGCATTGTAAATTGTAAGGTAAACCCGCAAAAGGGCTTACAAGGTTTTACATTTTCTTACCTTGTGGTCCATTTCCCAGGTTGCTACTCTTCAATCTTCATTTAAATTGTCATGTTAGAAACTAGAAAATAATCAAAGTGATTATTGAGTTGAAGCACACATGCATTGGAAAGTGAAAACTAAACCCTACATTGGAATGAAAACGAATACCAGAGTCTTTTCCAAACTCATCACATTCTTGCAGGTGCCCAAGGGATAAATTATGTACTCGGTCTTCTCGCCTGTCTGACATTCTGGCTTTTACTTGGATTTAGACATGAAATATGGAAATTCATGAAACATCTTTTCATTCAAACTTTTGACTATAATTGCTAATCCCTGGAATTTCTATTCAATCTCATGTGTCATATATGTCCAAACCATCGGTCAATGCATCTTTCATACCAAGCACTGGACATTGCTTGATACGAACCTGAGCTGAATTCGTAATGCGTTAGACGCTAGATAACAAGTTATGCTAAGACGCCTGATTCATGTACAAAACACATAGAAATGTAAAAGTATTTGAAAATAATAACATTAGTGTAGGAAAATTAGAAAAATTAATATTGTACATGGTTTATTTTATTTCGCCGTTTACAGCGCTCAAATATTAGTAGGTACGAGTTGTATTTAGAACCTCAACGCCTGACTAAAATGACACCATGTTTTAACAATATGTTTGCCCTGCAAGCAAATACACAATTGCCTATAGATTACGGAAGTATTTTGATATTTCCGGAGAGAACAACCGGGTATTTTGTTCTACCCCGAAGGTGTCATTGACTAACAGCTCTAACTCCAGCTCGTGTCGCATGTGTGCGCTCGGCAATGATGCGAAGCAGCACTTAATTTATTTCCTTGGAGTTTACAGGGAGCCCAAATTATGTCCAGAGGTTAAATTGTTAGTGATTATAGAGAAACGAAAGTACAAAAACAGAACATAGTCGGGTTAGGGCCTAGATGTAGTTCTAGTGAGCAAGAAAGAAGGGTGACTTCGGATTAGCTCTGCAGGGTCGGTTCAATTTCAAAGCACGGGCTAACTGGGCTTGAGTCAATAATAGGTCATGAATGGTCAACTATTTCGGTGTCACACTTTTCTCGGTGTCCTCTTACACGTTTCAGGAATCTCATCTTACTCAACTTTCTGACACTCCAACTCGTGTTCTCTGGTTCTGGTCAATTTTACGAACCCTCCAAGTCTACCAAACATGGAATGTCCTAAAATACAACCCGGAAAAGCACATGTTATAAAAATGTTAAACCGACTATTGCTAGCTAAAATGGGCTTCCATATTTAACCTATCTTCTAACTGGTTCTAAGATGCATAATACCCAAATACTTTGATTTTTATTTGGAAAATGCACCGCGGTATGAATCTTGTACTGGAGCCAAATTGGATTGGACCCTTATCCGTGTTTAAATAAATTTAATTTTAATGTTTCAAACACTGATCATTTAAATTAAGCACCCATTTTCAGCTCAGTGGGAAACTACGACGACAGAACATCGCAACTAAAATATCGCGCGCAAATTATTGCAAATACTAAGTCCGGTGATTTTATTTGCGGCAATGCTTAAGGATAGCGCGTCCCTAGCCTATCTGTATACATACCTGGTGCAGTGCAAGAATGGCTATTCTCTGTTACGTACACAAAACGGTAAGTCTAATTGTATGCTTTTTCGGCCGATTTGGAGCGGCATGGTCAGTTAAAAAATTAGAATGTGACCTGGACAGAGAATGGAAGGTATGGTTGGTTCCCAACAATCGTTTTGAATGACTTGCTAAAAAAGAAACCAAATGGAACTCCAAGTCCCAGAACGAAGGGACACCAATTTTAAGGACAAGGGCTCCCGACTCCGTACTTTTTATTCCTATTAGCCCGTATTTTATTTTAGATTCTATGCACTGCCCTGTTCAGGTTTGACTACTTATTCGTTCAACACTTCTCCGAAGAGTTCTCACGGTTTTTTTTCCTGGTGAACGGTATTGTCTTTCCCTCTATGACCCATTGACTATGAGGGTACTTATTTACAATTACACCTTATTTTAGCCCCATTGTCAATTCTCGGGCCCGTCCGTCTTGTCGGCTCATAAAATACGACATGCCAATCATTGGCCCTTGCTCCTGCTCCTTGCCCTTTTACACTTGTTCCAATTGTTGTGAATTCTAACTTAGCTTGGGTTTGGGCATATCTTTTCCTTTCCCAAAAACCCCGAAAAGTCAATAATTACTCTCGTTATTTCTTGGTTTTGGTTTATTGTTGAGATCAGCTCCGTTCTTGAGGGTTTTATTGCTCCGTCCCTTGTTACGAGAGTGTTTAACATGATCGTTTTATATTTTTATGAGCCCTTCGTCCTTCCTTGTGCAGAGGATGTTCCGGGATTCGAGTCGCTTCAACCAAGCTCTACTAGTATGGACTATTCTTGTTTATAGTGACGAGAGACAGTGACAGGTTTACGGGTTTCTACGCAAAATTTTACAACCATTGCATAGTGATTTTGTATTCGAAGCTTCTATGCAAAAAATACGATTGTTTCGAACGCGTGAGAACTTCTGAGAATTTAGTGATGCTCAAACTTATATACCTAGCACATTTGACATTGGTCACTCTAATAAGTGAAATCTTGGTATTGGAATTTCGGATCACCCTGAGCACAAATTCTACGGCTGGTTATGACACTGTCCACGTCAGCATACATATGTCGTGAGGGAAAAAAAAACGTTTGATTTTAAATATTCTGTGTACAAATTGCACAAAAATTTTGCAAATCGTTGCAAGAGTTTTTGAACAAATTGTAGCTCTAATGCCGTATTCCTGTATGCATATTCTATCGTTTAATTGCACTGCGCGCCATTAGTAGCAATATTCGTTGGGACCAAAGACCCTACGTCCCAATATTATTTTAAGTAGGCTACTACGGTGTGGCGTTAGTTTTCAGCTTGCGACCATCGAAACTCTTACAATTATCTTCCCTTATTTGACCTGAACTCGATTTCTAAAGAAATGCTACTTGAGGAATAACTGAACCTTTCGGTAAATCGTTGATTGAATCGTAGATTATTTGAGCAAGGAACGTTTACTTCTCTACTCTGGGCCTGGGAACCAGGAACCACACTAAGATTGCTGTCAATGTCGTTTGATAACATTATTCCTTAAGAAAACGTCCTTAACTATTTTGCATGGTCTGTCGATTGAAAGAGTTTCACGTTGTTATATTATACACTGTGTGCACTAATTTCTTCAGTATACATTTTTACTGGGTTATTCGGTTTCTCAGGCTCGGAAATCAGTTCGTAAAAAAGCATCTTAAAAATGACCCTGTTTCCAGAATTCACCCAGACCAGCAAAAAGTGTACAAAAAGCTGTAGTGGAGTGTCGGTAAAATTGAGTGAAAGAGAACGACGTCCACATACAAGTTCACCCTCACTACAGGATATCGAGTACAATATATTTTTGTTTGAAGGAGATGGGATATCTTTGGTAAATGTATCATTGGAACCGCTTCAGTTTTTTTTTCTTTCTTGAGGACATTTACCTCTACTGCGCTACTTGGCCACTCCAAACCGTTTTTCCCTGTGTCCGGACAATAGTTTATAAAAGAAATCTTGGAAGAAAACTGAGAATTCTCGTAATGAAGGGTGCCGGTAAATGATTCCCAGAGGAGACCCCCTCCTGAGACTCCGTCCCTTTGACAACCCAGGATCCCAAAGAAGTCTTTGGAAATCAACCAAGTCCCTAACGTCCTTCCTAGCCTCAATCTTGACTTCTCGTCAATAGTAATGCAATAAGCGGGAGCAATGGCAAAATGTAATTTTTCTTTGACTTTTTGACTTCTTCGTTTTTGTTTACTGAATCTAGGGACTCGAAGACAGCCTTGTACCAACACGGCATAGCTAGGGAACAGGGTTTACAAAGGCTCCGCCGTGTATTATTCTAAACCGAACCGTTAGTGAACTACTTTACCATGTTCGACAATGCATTTGAATATTCTGCTGTGTTCTATACAAGTCAAAAGTCAACCAATAAGAAACAGAATTGCCGACAATTATTGGTTTTATTCTGAGCAATCTGTTAGATACATTCGCTTTATTTTGTATTTCCATAAGATCTGTACTTTGAATCGTTAATTGTTCAGATTGTTACATTTCCGAATGAAATGATGTCAGTTGTAAATTGAAATAATACAGTGTATATTGAAGGCAAGGCTCAACCCTAGGTTAGTCATGAAGGGATCTTGGGTCAAGTATCATAAGTATTTTAAAACGTAATGCTTTCTGCACCCATCTTGCATATTGAATCTAATCAGTTCCGTAATTAACCCTTGCTACAGAAGCGCAAGATTTATGCACTTCTGGGCACTAGAGTATTTAGTATGGAGTTCTAGGGTACCGACTGCTTATTTTGTTCAAGTGAATTTTGTAGCTGTATAACTTTTGTGAGGTTAGGTTTTAGGTTCCAAGAAATCCGGGCGTGCTATTCTGTGTTAGGTTATATTTGGCTCGAAACCTTGTGTCGCCAAAAGCTTCCAAAATCGCACAGGCCACAATTTTTACTACGTATCCAAATAGCTTTAATTATATATATATATTATATATATGCTCATATCTGGTCATTCATAAATCAATCGGAAAAAGCGTTCCTAGGCTTCGAATTTTTTAAATTTTTTACATTTAGCCTTATTAAAATGCTCTACAAATATTTCGACAAATATATTTTCCTATATTCCACCGAACACATAATATTAATACCTGCAATTACTCATCCTGCTCTGAATTTTCACATCTCACGTTGACAAAAGACTGAATCTCAAGTTCAAGTTTGTATTTGTCTAATTTCAAAGGCGTTTTCTTATGTGAAAACTTTTTTCTTCTTTCCTTTCACCCGAGTTTTACTCCAAACAATAACACCCCCTCCCTTTGACCCACCAACTTCTCCCATGGTCTGAAAATTGAAACCGAATGCAGTTCTACCCTAGTATGCCTGTTGCATTACATTCATCCGGGCTAATGATTAGGTGTATCTCAGGAGGGAGTTCTTTTGATTTGTGTCATTTCGGGGTCTCACCCAGTCCAGTATACGCACAGCTCATACAAGCATTGTGTAACCTTTGAAGGTGAACCTGAGATACTAAGATTTCCCTGGGTGAAGGTGTCAAAGTCAGCCCAAGAAAGATATAGTATTACAATCAATGGACATATTGCATTGGGAGAGAAGCATAATAAGCTTCCTTTGGGTGAAATGGGATGGAAAACTCCTTATGCCTGTCAACCTCATGTTTACGTTTTAGTTTGTTACTTGGAGACCAACAATTGAATTTCGAGGGAGTACCCATAAGGCTGGGGCATTCAGAAAATTATCATCAATTCAATTCATATAGCCTTCCTTTGGGTGCCTTGTGCGTTCTGTGTACTTTTCTCAGGGAATTTTTAAGAAAAACGTTCAATTCAAGAAGATATTCATCAAAAAATTACAAAGAAGTGCAAGTGCACATATCTATACACATTCTTGTAGAGAATCAATGAAAGTCCTTGCTTTACGGCTCCATAAAGATTCCAACTTTAACGTCTTATGAAATTTCGTCCACCCATTTATTACACAGATTTGAATGATGCTATGGGAATAAGAAATACTTGTATTGAAAATTGACGATAAATTCTTATTCTTGGTCATCTGAACTCAACCGTGGAAATTGGAAATTCTAAGAATATGGGCGTTGTGTTTATTTGTTGATATAGGATTTTATTTGTGTGCTTCAGTATCTAGTATTCATTATTGGAGAAGCAAAAACCTGCCTTACGGCACCTTGGGACCAGAAGGCCACTGGCAATATGAACGTTGCCTAGAGTTTGGCAATATGGGACTCGTTAGGAAATTATCTGTTTCCATGCTCCATTATTGGAAGCACACAAGGGCCTTTTAAATGAGTTTATATGAACTTCAGAGGCAGTTGGCTTTTAATTTGCATCACTGAGAATTCCATGATTTTTTAGAACTCTAGGTATCTGCTTCCATATGCTTCTATTCGGACCACCAAGATGACTTTCTAACGTGTTTACATTGCTGCCAGTTTTAACCTATTCACATGATTTTCTGCGACAGGCGAACGACAGACAGTGGGGGAATCCTAGACTTTCTGGTCTAAAAAGCAGCTTAGTTAAATTTTAAACAGCAAACATTCTTGAAATTCGGAAAATATGAAGCGTAATGTACACTCCAGATTTTTCGTAATATTATTAAATAGGTGTACGAATGATTAAAGTAAAAAAAATACTTAGAAATGATTCGCATTGAGTAAATGCTATTCAATCCAGATTTGACGATTTAAATGTCAAACGAAGTCTGAGTATTTTTTAAATTTTACTACCCTTATTTGCAATCCTAAACAACCCATTTATCTCTGTAAATCCCAACCAAATATTTGACTGAACTCCTGAACCCAAAACATTTGATAGCTGTCATGTACAGAGTACGGTAACACCTTAAAGCCAACCAGCGTTATTTGTTATTTGTAAACCTGATTCCTAAATAGGTTTGTCTAAGGTTTAGCAGTAAAAGGACGTGGTGGTGAAATTCGTTCATGCGGGTTGATTATTAATTGCAGCTGTCCAAATTCAGAAGAAACAATAATCGAGCGGTCGAGCTAGCATTTTTCTGTTACCCAGAAAAACAAAACTGGAACTCCATACAGTTCACTAGTACATACGTACACCCACTATCTGTCTCAACTCATCATTAATTTTCACCTGGGTAAAAGAGCCGCCGCCAAGGCAGGCTTTGGCTTGTGCTTTGTGCCAGGACAAACCGTGCTTATGGATGAAACAAGGAACCTACCACCGTCAAGTAGTAATGACTCACCTTCACCCTCAAAAAGTTATTAATGATTGATTGTTTTGTTTGTCTACGGAAATACTGGAACAAATGCTACGTCTACAACAATCCGTCAATACCAAATGAATTTCTGAATGAGATGTTACGTGTTTTGACGACCAGAGATTACATATACTACATACTATCTGCGCATAGTGCTGCCTGCATAATGCCTTAGAAATTTGGGATAATGGAGATGTTTACTCAGGACAACAGATACTAGAATGGTGCTAAGATAAATGTTTGTTCTAAGGTCTAAAAGGTTGTTGAGCTTGATAAGCCTTTAATCCGGCCATTGTTCCCACATGGATTTTTGTGACAGAAAAGTGAGGATTAGCGGAGCTAGGTACAATGCCGGAAATTTGGAGGGTTTAATTGTTTTACGAAAATTGTGCATGAGACAATTTGGTAGACAGATTAATTGAGTGACACTACGGTTTGGTATTACAAACCGTGGATTTTAATTAAACACTGTGCTTATTTCAACTGTCAAATTCTTGTCATTGGTCATCCTTCAGCGACACTGGTCGTCTTGAAGCTTCGTTTTTTGATACCTTATCGTACCGAATTGTCGCGTTACACGTTGGAAATGTACATAAGATGTGAGGTTTGTATAAACTGGCTCTGTCATTCCAAGTCCACCCTTATACCCACCCTCCTGTTAAAAAGAATAAGAAAAAAAGCGTCTTAAGCCGATTCCACCCTGACCCGCCTCCGCCAGCCCAAATGTCACAAAGGGTGTAACCCAAAACAAACCCCCAGCAGTTAGAAAAGCACTGGAGGAGCATTTTCAATTTTTGTCCGTCCTGGTTCAGCCCCAAAATTATCTCGAAAGGTACTGGTCACTTCTCTCCACGCTACATTGGAAATAGGGATTTTGTCACACTCCCTGGCTCGTCCTCTAAGGGCTCCACTTCCTCATAAAGCACAAGCTCCTTAACTAAAGGGCTCTCTCCTTTTCTCTTGGCTTTGGCTCAGTTTTCGTCTAAGAAAACCGATCAGGACCCAAGAGTTGGAAATCAATTCTGTCTTTGAAGTGGTTCGGGTCAGTTCAGTAAATTTCGATCAGTAGCGTTTCTTACTAACAGGGTTAAACACCGATTTAAGTGGAGCATCCTTGTTATTACTGTTCAAGACAAATACCTATAAATACCTATTGTTTGTTGCAGTTTCGGAAAAAGTGTGAAATACGAGCAAAATACTTCTGGAAGATTCTGCAGTAAACGTTTGTGTCAAAGCAATTAGAGCTTAGAATAACCGAATTCTTTGAGTTGCGTTTTGTGTGCTTATTAAACGAGTAAATCAAATACACACTTCGAAAAGTAATGGAAGGGCTTTTCATGAACGGCTTCCATCCGCATCAGTACGGAACTATGCAAACGCATCAGGTAACGTTTTGTTTGTGCTGTACTTACAAAAGCAAATCTGCATCTGTCGCATAAAGATATCTTTCACTAAATTGACGCAATTTTAGTACATTCACAACTTGTGTATCTCAAATTCTAGTTTGGATTGGAGCCTTCATTTTTTGAAAAAAAATACGCTGTGATAAAATATGTATTAGATATTTAAATTTGGTTAATCCGTTATAAGTACAAAGATACTTTCCTTGTCGATACTCTTTTTTGTTTCGGAGCATTTTTCATTGTTGTAACATTAGCATTTATTTTTCTTGTTAGTTTCCGGCATACCCGCATCATCACCATGCAAATCCGTCCGGCTATCACCATCACCACCATCATACATCCTTGTACAACATGTCAGGGTTCAGCGGGGGAGGCGCCATGCCTGGCGTGACAAATTCAAAAGACCATTTCCAGTGGTGGCCTTCATCCCCGTCATCCCTCTCACCCCCAAAAGGCCAGGGACTTCCGTCGCAGCATTACTCCACGTCTTCCGCTAACCCCATGCTCACCCCGCATTCCGTCATCATTCCCAATAATGTTCAGATTCAGAGAAAGTCTCGGAGATGCCGATGCCCAAATTGTCTTGCTGGAATTCAACCTACAATTGGTAATTTACATGCTAAATTCTTATTCTTTAGTTACCTAGATTTGAAAATTCCAAGAGGTGGTGTGTCGAGTGTCAAAAGTTTCATTAGCTTAGCGAATTAGGGTAATTCGAAATAAGATAAGGTTCTAAATCTGGCGGATACGAGTACATTCTATAGTAGCATTATGGTTTTACTTTAGTTCCAATTTCAGACAATACTCTTAGGACGTTTGTGCACTTGTATACTAAATCATAGACGTGGCACAATTTTTGATACTATTGCAAGCTGCCTTGATTTTTAAATTGGAATATTCAATTTCGGGAGAATGTGGCACAAAATCTTATTACATTCTTATTGTAAATGTTTTAGTTTCTGGAGAAAAGAAGAAAAAGAGACAGCATGTCTGCCATTTTCCAGGTTGTGGAAAGGTACGTACACAAATCAATTTTTACTGTCAATCACGCATTCTGGGATTTGAAACAAAAAAATTAAAAAATTTTCTTTGATTTTACAGATCTACGGTAAAACTTCCCATCTCAAAGCTCACATTCGTTGGCATACAGGTAAGTTTAATGCTGTAATAATTAGACGACCAGGACATACTACCTTGAACAGACCTTGGAAACTAATACATTATTTAATTTACAGGAGAAAAACCCTTCCACTGTAATTGGTTCTTTTGCGGAAAAAGTTTCACACGCTCCGACGAGCTCCAGCGTCATCTCCGTACGCATACCGGAGAAAAACGCTTCGCTTGCACTACTTGCAGCAAGCGTTTCATGAGATCCGATCACCTTTCCAAGCACATCAAGACCCATAAGATATTTCCCGATTCCAGCAAATCTGAGCCGAAAAAGGAGTCTACCAGCGCAACGCCGAACAATAGGTCACTGATGGACAGACATTACCCTAAATCTGAAGAAGTGACGTCAACAACTCGTGAAACTCCGCCACTGACCATGAGCCCCGTGTCATCCTCCACGACTTCAAACCTCTTTCTGTCAAGTCCCTATTCCTCCCTTCTGCTTTCACCGTCCTCCACGTCGTCCTCGTCATCCTCCTGCTCCGGGTCATCACCTGTCAGGGCTCCTGTGACCGTGTCACGAAATGTCCAGGATCTGGCACAATCCCACTCAATGGCCACAACGGGCGGTTCTCACTTCAATAATGTGCCCAGCAACCATCACCACCAATTCAGTCATCTCCAACAACAACAGGCTTACTATCAACATCCCAGCTATCCCTTCTTTTCTTAGACAAAAACCCTAAAGTGTCACTCCCGGCTGTCAGGTTGACATCACGTTTACGTCAAGTCAAAAGTCATTGTGTCAATTCAAATACAATTGGAGGGTACAATTGGTTCGACTCGGTAATAGACTGTCCACTGTCAATTCTCTTTTCAATTCAAGACAGCGTCACTTGAAACAAAACGTTAAGCTTAAGAAAGCATCGATTCCCTTGAAATCCTGAAAGCTCTTTAAATGACATCAATAGATTTTAACGTAATTTGCTAAATTGTTCAAATGCAAAGGGAACGTGAGTACCTACATTTAACCCATGTGACATTCAAGTACTTGTGTAATTGTAAAATGTAGATTTTGAGTCGTTCAAAGGTTGTCCTTATGTAAACATACGTACATACAATAGTGTAATTATATGTTTGTAAGGAATAATTAACTTATAATTATCGCTTATAGCTAATGACAATCAATTTCAATATATCGAAGCGTGTAACTAGTACCGCTGCACCTGAAGTTCCTAAATATGATGTGATTAATAAACTGAATCAATCAATCTACAATAAATAAAATATTTGTTGTAATTTTAATATTTGATAAATCTACCCGCGGTTTTGAAGGTCTTGGGTAGATCAATAGTGCCACCCACTTTCGAATTACGTGAATTCCACAGAAATGGCCGATTCAATGTCATTTCTTCGATTGAAGAATAATTCCACTAAATGACGATATTCAAAATATTCCGTCATATATGAATTACGACCGATCTACCTTTTACTCAAATTACGACCATATTCAGATTCAGAGCCCTATGAAATGTATAAAATTTATTCATTTATCAATCAGGATAATTGCAATATCAGAACAAGACCAAGAATCTGAAGCTACTTTTTATTTTGTGGGTGTAGTCTCTTATTCCGAATTCACTCCTGTTTTTTGTGTACTTCAACCTGTTATAAAACTTGTCTATTATTCTACATTGAACATTGTTGTGTATATCTAAATTCCCAATTCATCATGAATGATGATAATGCCAAAGGAGAGGAAGGGAAAAATGAGGAATAAGTATACAGTAGAATTCCGCCTGCCTCTGCCTGAGTAGACGAGAAGGATCATATAATAATATATTGCATGTAAGTTAATGTAGCGGATGGACGCATAGGTTTTGACTTCGACATGTATAGCATGAAGAAAGAAACATGATGAAGCCGACTTGCTCGTTCCCCTGGTTGACCAAAGCCTATAATTTTGGTCTCCATAATAACTCTCAGGAACCGTAGAAAAAATTCCAAAATTTAATATCAGCTGTCCTTTTCGATTACAGTCTCTCATTGTTCTTCACCTCATCAACATCGAGCTCAAAAACAGCTCTGCTCAAAAATTTGTATTATTTTCTTTAAAAAATTCGGTTGAAATAGCAAAATATTAGCAAAAATACCCGGAAAGCGTACTTTAAAATGAGATAACAATTTTTAAGCATGTGAACATCGTCGCCTGCCCGTGAACACGCTATCTGCAATTGCTTCCAACAGAAATTTCAATTATTAATTATTTGTAGTCGGTATCTAAAACCTTTGAGAAAAGTACTATAGCATTAAAGCCTCAAATACAGTGCAATATTAACTAAGGAAGAACAAGCGTGGTGTGAATTCGTGTGTTTCATGCTGTAGTACTACTGTATTATTCAGTTCAATCGGATAAAAAGAGGTACAATTAACTGAAAGGAAGCTTCGTTTGCACAACGACAACGAGCCAAAACTTTTGCTATATCGCAAAACTTGGACTCGTGTTATTCAACAATTTTAAGAACCAAATTAGCACCCGTGTCTTATTTTATTGTGTTCTTGAACGTGGAGTTGTTAGAAGCGGATCAATTATGAATGTAAGTTTTTTGACAATCAATCTCACGCCACAATCTATCCGTGTATCTTCCCGTGTCTTCCTGTCCAGTCCAGACAATCATTATTTGTCCCTAGTTTTTTGTTGGGTGCCACGGAATTTCATGTCGCTAAATACCTTGTAGTGTCAGGCCGTATCGATATTACTATTACTACATCGTCCATTCGTGTGATTGTTTCTTCCGATAGGTGCCTTGTTAAAATAAGATAGCAAAATTTTTGACACGCAGAACGTACTGTACTTTAGCACTAAAGGTTCCCACTTAGAGAAGTACAACAATTACATACGGTATTCCTGTATATCAATCGAATTCGCGATCATAAAATTGAATTTTTAATAAATAACACAATTATACATACCTACTTCGCAGAGTAAAAGACTATTTTCACTATCAAATATATTAAAATTCCAGATGACTTTAGTTTGCTTGTAAACATAGCGTTAAGAAACGACACCCAATGATCGGCATTCCGTCGAACCTTACATTGTAAAGTCAACTCGAGAGATGTCATTATGTCTTACAATTTTCTCAAGCGCTGTCTTGAGTTAGCGAAAGGTTTTCAGGTTCGAGATCTTTTGGGATCCCAGTCCTAAAAATTGTTCCAGGATGCGTTACCATAAAAACATTGAATAGGTTGAGACGTCAAGCCAATTTTTTTGGCTTTTTCACACCAGTTCAATTACTTTACAATTTGCCTATACCTATAAGGAACATGTACCTTGAGCGTATATGTATTACCAGAAATCTCAGACAATTGCAAAAGTTAATTCTATGGTACTATAATAATGAAAGAAGCCTATAATTAAATCTATGTACGAACTCGATAACCAAGATTCTTATATTTTAATTGAAGATGAAGCCTATGACCAGTACCATTTCAGCCATGTCAGAAGTCAGAACTCACACAATGCATATACGCCCAGCGCCGCCTGCTCGTTTACTCAAATGTCATGTCAGGTTGGATTGGGAGTGGGAGTTATAGTTCTTTAAGGCCACAAGTAGCGCCAAGCGCCACATTCTTCTGTCGTTTTAGTAGCATTACTATTGCGCCTCACGTTCTTTAGCGCCACATTCACGTGCGCCATTTGATAAAACTTTTGCGCCAGATACTCATAGTTGACGGTAGAATTCTCGACCCTGTGGAGGATGTGCCGCTAAAACTAGTGCCACCGTTAATTGACTTGTTGTGCAAAGATATTTTAGCGTTGCTATACGTGAAAATCTTGGAGTAAAATCTGAATTTATGAGGCAAATTAAGTAAGCGTGATCTTATATCCCGAAATATGGCATTTTCTCTTCAGTTCGGTGAGTTTGTTTTAGTAAAAAGCTTATGTAACAACCTACAAGAACCCCGTGTGATCTCGAGTGGGTCTAATGAGGCTCTTCTTTCATTACGATGTACGCTACACTTTTCCTCTCGTTGTTGTCCGCCATTCCGCAACTAACAACATTATGGTTTACGGGTGGTGGAAGTGCCTAATGACTGTTTTTTAGAGAATTAAAAGAGGTAACCCAGGAGTTCATCCTTCGTCCATCATCACTTCGTGCTGTTCTCACAACCAATTATTACTTGATTTGATCAGAGAGAGAAGCATTATAAGTAACAAGTATTTTATAAGAGAATCGGCTTATGAGGAGGGAGGAGAGAGGCTAACTAGTTTAGCCTAACCAAGAACTGTGT
>JAQFYT010001772.1:0-15014 GCA_034694925.1 Ceratophysella denticulata | reverse complement strand
AAATGGTAAGTTTTTAAAACTGTCTACTGTCTGAATTTGATTTAGGAAAGAAACATATATAAGTAGCTGTGATCAAAGCTTTAAATATACCTTAATATTTTCTCAGGATTCTTGGAAACGAATCATCTCTCAACTTGGCGGACATTGCAGACGTTGACCCAACAATTGCTCAAAGTATTCGGAAGCTTGTTAGTGTTGTTTCAGCCAAAAAGAAATTGGAACAGAATTCAGGGCTCGTTGGACCTGAATTGAATCATGCTTTGGAAGACTTAACTTTGGATGGGTGCCGAATTGACAATCTTGGCCTTGATTTCACTCTACCAGGCCATTCTGGAATTGAACTTCGTAAAGGTGGCAAGGATACTTCCGTCACTATTTACAACTTGGAGGAATACATCAAAGTATGCTGATTATTTTATGCTTATTCTTAGTTCAATCTTAGAAAGAATTAGAAAACTAATTTGATTTTCTTTTATTCTACAGTTGGTGTGTCATTGGATGTTGGTTGGAGGTGTTCATCGTCAAATGGAGTCATGGCGTGAGGGCTTTGACATTGTCTTTCCCAGCTCCGCTCTGCGGATGTTTTATCCAGAGGAGCTTGAAATGGTGTTCTGTGGTGCCAATCAGGTAAGGCATTGTCTTCAATTGTTTAAAAAAAAGTTTTGCAGGTGCAGGACAAATATGTAATAATGATGAATTTTCTATATTTTAGTCAATGGACGAGACCTGGGACTTGAAAGCCTTAGCGGAATGCTGTCGTCCGGATCATGGATTTACTACAGAGTCACGTGCTATGCAGTTCTTGTTTGAAATCTTGTCTTCATATGATGCTCAGGAACGTCGACAATTTGTGCAATTTGTCACTGGATCTCCGCGACTTCCAGTTGGTGGTAAGTTAATATCAACAATTTGATTGATGAAATGTTTGAGCCATTTTGGCAAATAATGATATTTAGATTTTTTCTAATATTGTCTATTGTGATTTGTTTACAGGTTTCAAAGCCCTGCAACCCCCACTGACGATTGTTCGTAAAACAATTGACTCGGGGGATGAGGACTCTTTCCTTCCCTCAGTCATGACTTGTGTCAACTATCTCAAACTCCCTGACTATTCCACAAAAGAGATTATGAGTGAGCGGCTTCGGGTTGCAGCGGATGAAGGACAAATGTCTTTCCATCTCTCCTAAGAAAAATCAAACATTTCTCTCGTCTCGTCGTCATCAACGAAAAAAAAAATATTCATTTTATTATTTAGCTTCTAGCCTTCTGCAATTTGAACAGAGATACGAACTCGTACTTTCATATTATTATCTAACATAGTAATTGATAAGCTCTATAGACCTTAATTCGATCTGTCTCTAAGTATATCCTACGGAGAAGACCATTTTCAATTAATTTATTACAGGCTACTCCAAAATTGAATGGATAACAAGAAAAAATTGAGTATTTGATGAGTGTGTGTTTTTTGTGTACACGGAAAGGATATTTATTGAAATAGGAAATCCATCGAGATTGAAGTAGGCAAAAGGAGCAACAAATATTTAGATTATTTCACGAATATTGTAAAAAACACAACTTGATGATAATTAACTCGGAGAACGGTATTTGATTTTCTACATACAACATAACTTTTTGTGATTTAACATCGCTCTAGCTAGCTTAGCGAATTAGTAAAAAAGAAAAAACAGCGTTGAAATTTGTAGGTATTCGTATATACACTGAAGATACGCTAGACAAACAAGAACGTTCTTTGTGGGTTCGATGTTTCAATTAATTAATTGAGTTTGGTAATCTAATCTACTATACCTATTTATTCGTCTTTTAAGTATTTGTATTTGTATTATGCTTACTTACTGTTTAAGAGTATTGAACTACGGCTAATTAATTATTAGGAAAGAAGTATATTGCGATAATTATAACACACTGTCGAAATGTAATTGTGCTGTTCTAGAGTGAGGTCTATATTGTTCCGATACGCAGGAAGGAACTCATCCCATGCTGCCTGACGCCTTTTTGCTAAATTGTAAAGGTCAAGGATGTCATGAGTTCTGGCGCGGTTGTCGGTGCAAGGTAGAACACACGCTATAATGGTATGTATTTTCTGTCTACCATCTCGTCTCGTATATAATTAATTGCCTGCGCTATACATAACATACAGATACTGTCAGTTTCAAGCCTGTACTTCTGATCTGTCTTGGGCCCCTGTAAAGTTTTGGAAATAGAATTAATTTTATGGCTAATTCTCGCAAGGGACATATGCTTAAAAAAATCAAGGTTTGGAAGATTGGAAAATGGTCGAATATGCAGACGAATGTTAGCTTCAGCTTGGAGATGCAGTTTTGGGATTGATTGATTGATTGTTGAAGGGGTTATATTGGCGTTTTGTGTTACGAAAAGAAGCTGTTTTTTTGTGTTTTGTGGTTCCTTGTACTACTTTTACTGAAGAAGAAAGTCCCAATTTATGTATGTAGTAGTGAATGTCGTAGATTACGTATATTTACAGATCAATATTATAATACTACGTGGTAGTGTTTCTATTGAGAGCCATGAGTTGCGTCTATACATAAATAAAAATGTTCTTGTAAAATGAAAATGAGACTTTGGAATTTCTTAAATTACGGTTTGGATTTATTTGCAAATGCATCATCCGCGACGAATGGAATTTACATACACATTGCATAGCTGCGAAACAACGTGCTTCGCCGCAAACAATGCTGCCGGCAATTCACTAGGATAATCGCTCAGGCTCAGCTTAGCTTAGCGTCAGGTTACACTAAAGACCTATACACTGTAAATTGTGGATGAGCTCCATAATTAATTGATAAGTTACGGCTCATAGCTCATACATAGATGAAGCTGGCTTATGTTTATTTGGGCATCCGCCTATGTTGTATGTCCCCGAAAGCATAAGCAAACTTTTTGATTCTGATTGAAACAATTTTTTTTTCAAAATCTATCAAATTATGAACCCAGACTGGAACCACTTTCACGCAAACCCATTCAAAATTAAGCAAACCAGTTGATCCATTTATTGAACTGTAAAACACCAAAGTTTGGATTTTTCTATTATTAAAAACTCAGGTAAATTTCGCTGGCGTCATTGCGTGAAAATGGTAATATCACAATCACAAGTATGAATTGGCCTAATCTAAATCTAAACTGATGCCCAAGGCTAAACTCATATAAAACGAAAAGTTTCTATTTGGATCTTGTGCAATTAAGGGTATTCTATGAGGAGAATTTAACCCATGAAAATAAGGGTCCATTAACTTTGCCCCCAATCAACGAATCGAAACAAGAACACTTGTTAAATTAAGCTGAATGTATTCTCCAGAAGCTGAAGGATGCGCATTTGCTAAAACTAGATGTTTGAATTACAGTAAAACAATTACGATCACAGAATAATTACACCAATGCTATCAGCATGGCCCCTTCACTACGGTACCATTCATTCGAAAACGGCTCAACCAAATCAGATGAAATAAAAAATTACCAATTACTGAAATTAAAGTTCACCTGACGACAACCGTCTAGTATCAGTTTGTTAGAAAAGTTGTTGGGCTTCTACCGACCGATTTTGGCTTTTAGATATATTAATGTCGTAATCTCAAATTTCTTAATTTCAGTATGGTATGCAGGCAAATTGCCTCGTCTCAGCAATGTTCAATACGTAAGCCCTATCCTTTGAATTGATACTTACAATTTGAACCTGACTGTCTCGCCATGGGACAGTTTCGGAGAGTTCGTCGAAGAACTATTACAGCGTTCACTCCGCGGAAAGTGGACTTGGATAATTGGAATTGGTATGATTTTACCTGTCTCGTCATCGCCCTTGTGTTAATGGTAAGCTTGGGCGTGAAACAATTTTATCGACTGATCGGAATTTCTCAATGAAATTTCTATAAGTCCCTAATGACCTTGGTTTTAGTTGATTGCAGTGGTGTCCCTGGCTGTGACCTCTTACTACATGCATCGTTTCATGAAAGTAGGAAAGGATGACCCAAAGCCCAAGCATGTCGATTTTGGTGACACGAACAAAAGGAAGACGGAACCCCCACTCGAGCTGGACTTAGAACAAACCACGAGCTTGAAGCCTCTCCGACGTCTATGTATTTACCAAATCGTGGTCGAATGCATCGTTATTCTCGTGATGCTCTTCATCATTCTTTGGCTGCGCTATTTGAGGAATTTGTGTGTTTTCCTATTCGTAAGTTAACTGTTCTTATTGGTATTGTGGTATTGAGATTGAGATATTTTAACATTGTTTTAACAAAATTATCGCAATTTGACCTTCTCACAGTAAAACATTCGCAATTGGACCTTTCTAGAACGAAATTATCGCGAATTTGACCTGTAAACAGAAAAATAATCGCAATTTAGACGTTATCACAGCAGAAATTATGACCGGAAGTTGAGCTTTCCGCAGAAAAATTATCGCAATTTGACCTTTTCCCAACTAAATTATCGCCAGTTTGACCTTTTCACAGTAAAACTATCACAATTTGAACTTTTTACAGTAAAAATTATTCCAATATGACCTTTTCACAGCAAAATTATTTCGAGTTTGACTTTTCACTGCATAATTATGGCAATATGACCTTTTCACAGCAAATTTCTCGGATTTTGACATTTTCATAGTAAAATTTTGACCATTGCTAAAAATGGTCAAAACTGTTTAGAATCAGCCTGAAATCAAACCTTAGCATTACTAGTTTTTCAATTTTTGAATCCTGCCCCAGGTCGTCATTTTCTTGGTGATCATCATGATTCTCTTCCTTGGAATCGGAGGAACGGCGGCCATTAAACGAACAACCGATACTCGAGTTCTGTCCAGCACGTACTACCATATCACGAAGCACCTTGAGACCGGTGATCAGTACTACCTCTTCAAGCTCTACGACTTTCAGTTTACAGTGAGTCACCTATAGAATTCATTCTTACACATGTTTTTCTACTTTAACGCATACTTTCTATCCCAGCATTCCTGTTGCGGCATTCACAACTACACGGACTGGAAATCTTGGAACAGTTTGGTTTCTTTACCGAAGGACAGTGTCCCGAACTCATGTTGTAAAGATACGGCGAAAGGTGCTCTGGCCGACAAGAGCCATTGTGGCAATGACAAAATATTAGCAAGTCCAAAAAACTCCAAATTGTATGAAAAACTTATTCCTGATGTGAGTTGAGAGCATTTCATATCTATACAGCTAAATTAAGCTTAAGCTTAATCTCACATTTGAATTTTGGCGGTACGAACGGTAGCGTCATTCAGACTGAACCATGTTTCGTCCATTTGCTAACAGAACGAGATACCGCCAAAATTTAAAATTTATGTAGATAAAGATTTGACCATTTTCTGATCTTTTAGGGTTGTGGATCAAAGTTCGTCAAGGATAAGCATAAGATGAACTTCCGGGCCTTCATGATCTACGGTTTCGTCATGGCAGGGATCTACTTCCTCTTCATTGCCTTCCTATTCTTCCTGGGCTACATGCTCTACGACGCTCTTATCAATAATCGGAACAGGGCCAGAACTGACGATCCGCGAGAACAAGAGAATGACATCGAGGATGACCTCATCCCTGGAACCCCAGCCAAGTCCATGATGTCCGAAGATGAGAACACTTTCTACGCTCCTTAGACAGATGAAAATACAAAATAATATATTTAGGTAGACTTCAGGAACGCTCAGTCCACGTTCCATACCCTTCTCAAACTCGATTGGAAAATACCAAAATATCTATTCATATTCATATTTGAAGTAACTGGTATTAATTAAAATGTATATTTGGAACCAAATTAAAGTGCCAGTATCTAACGGAACGAAATGCAAAAAAAAATCGTACCAATGGAATTTTTATTCATACAATTTTTTATTACCGCGGGAACTACGCTATCACACGACTAATCGGACTCTGAATTTCGGCGAAACAAATGCATAAACATGTTCGAAAATGAGATATACAGCTAAATTTGAATCATACGAAGTAATTAAGCAATAAATCGCGAATTGGCAGGCATTTCCACAGACTTCGCTTCGTTGTAATTAACTCTGTAGTAAATTAGAATATAAAATATGAGTCCGCTAAACCACTTCCTGACATTGGCATCATTTCTAATATTCACATTAGCCGTAAGTCCAAATATTTCATAACACGGCACAAACGATTCCAACGGTTTTGTAATCGTAGTAATATTATATATTCATGCATTGCATAACAGGCATACGGCGTGATCGGAATTATCTTCAATGCCCGTGATATTTCCCCGCCGAAGGTTTTCCATGGAGAATGGCCGCTGAACGAAAAACCCGCTATTGTGGTGCTCATGATTACACAAAGTGGTTTAGTTGGAACTGGGATATTTGCACTAATTGGAGTTATTCGACGTTCCTTGATACTTTTCTATTGCCCAGCCTTTTTACTACTCGGTATATTCGCAACACTCAGTATCTTCGGCGGAGTTTGTATCCGGGAATCTCAACGGGATATCATAAGCCATGAAATCTTCCAAGCAGTACAAAAGAATGCTAATAAAACTGGAGACTATTTTAATTGGATTTCGGAGTTGCAGTGGGAAGTAAGGTCATTTTTTATATTAATCATTTCCGGTTGTGACATTTGGTTGAGCCAATTTTGCAATTTTATCGGTTTCAGCATGAATGCTGTGGGGTCAAATCCTACATGGATTGGAACTTATTTCAATATCAAGATATCCCCCAGGACAGCGTTCCATACACCTGCTGTATTCGAGATATTCAAGTTCCACCAAAAGATTGTGGTTACGGCGTTTTGGCCCCAAATCGTGTTAGAGCGGAAATAGAATCAAAAATTTTCGCTAAGGTAAGGTTTCGATGTTATTTTCTTATACGAAATTGTGTACAGTGTGGCACAAAATGTTTGACGTTCTAGGGATGCGGTCCGAAGATCTCTTCACTGCAGAGCCAGACTTTACTCTGGAAGGGAATTGAGATGTTAATCATTGGAGTATTTTCTTTACTCGTGGCCGGATTTCTTTATTTCGGGGTCACGAGGTTGATTCATCGAGGTCAAGCGGAAGGGACTCATGAAAATACTGAGGATAACGGAAGTCGGGAGAGAGTTGAGAGTGATTCGGATAATTACAGGCCACCATTTTCTGGAAATCGACGACAGGGTCGAAATAGTTCGGTTTCTTTTGCCGAAGACGTTGGGAATAATAATCCCGTGGATAAGCGTGTTCCGCGGTTCAGGTGAGACCGATTATTTATTTGCGAGTGACAATTATCGACAACATTCCGGATTTACCTGTGTTACTGTTTACATTGCTTATATTACGCTTGTTCAGAAGTAGCAGTCGGAGTCGCGCTCCTAAAACAATTCGGAGGCATGCTGGTTCTGGAGCCGGAAGTAAGGTCCGTACTGCTCGACACTGTGAGCGAAAAATTGCTCATCAACAACATCATTCTCGTAAACTCTGCAATCCAGCCTTGCTTGAAGGTCAGAAAATGCTAAATAAATACTTGCTAGTGACCTCTAACAGATCAAATCCAAAACGTAGCGTGTTGACCTGGTTGATAACCTGTTGACCTTTTAACTTAAAATCGGGTGTAAACTTTTCAAGCGAAAAGTCTAGGTTGACCTTTCAAGCGATAAAACCATATTGACATTTTTAGAGACAGTCAATTGTTGATTTTTCCAGTTACAATATTATGACAATATTATGACAATATTATGTAGTCCTTTCAAACGACTATCATTCGCCGACCTTTCAGCGACAATTGTTAGTAACCGCCGTAGTTCAACCGCAAACTGAATTTTGACCTTACTAGCGATTCATTTGTGGACCTTTCAAGCGACAATGTTTGCAGACCTTTCAAATGACACTCGGTTGTACATCTTTCAAGTGACAATCGTTTCTGGAGGTTTTTAGTGACGATACTTTTGTTGACCTTTCAAACCTAATTTACTTTTATATGGTCCATGTTCCAGCCGAAATGCTATTCCAAGTCCGAGACAACCACTCAACGTTAAGCACGACACCTTATCCCTCCGACGCCCACAGCTTTATCAACTATTTCCACCAAGCCAAAACTACAGCTACCGGTAAAGAGTCTAAGGTCGAGCCATCCGGTCACTCTGACCTCAATCTATCCCGAGAACGAGAAAGTCGTTCTACTCGCCATTCCACTCTACGAGCCCTTTCCCACTACTCCAGCCTACCCCAAGTTTACCTCGTGACCCCGTCCGCCAGCCCACCGCCCGACCAACGGTCAAGAGTCATGGCCGAACTCCGGCAACGCCTCCCACCCACGCTCAAGAACCCAGGCGTCTACAAACTCAAGAGCGACACGCACGGTCAACCTCAGGTCCATGCCCCAACCGTGTCACCTTTACTAGCCATGCCCCTTTCGTCACCGAATCAAGCCCTCCATACCCAGCATCATCACTACTACCGAATTCCGTCTCCGTCTGTGTCAAATTCGTCACAAACCATGGAGCCAATGTCAATATCCATTCCTGACCCACACCCACCACCCGTTATGTCAGCATGTCCACCTATTCCGGAAGAAGATGAGTCTCCTCAGGTCAAAACGGTCACGTTTCGAGAGTCTGTTTCGGAAATTGGGTCAACGCTAGACGCTTCTTCTCAGACCATTCTGACTTTTCGGTCGGAAGGGTCAGAGAGCTTTATTCGTCCCACGGTCTTTGAAGTTTTTGGTACGGAGTCCGAGCCTGCCGTGATGCAGACTGAAAGGGAATTTTTGGCCGGAAGCAGTACGACCAGTGTTGCGGCACAGGATGATACTGGCCTGGTCGTGACCCCGATTCAGATCCAGGCGGAAATTCCTAATGAGGGTACGACCTGTCTGCAAGACAGTTTGATGGAGACAAACGAGGGCAAAATTGAGCGGGAGCCTATTGATGCTATGCTGTATTTTAATGTCTAAATTTAACGGTGTAGAGCTACTTGACGATTTGCATGTTACACTGGTGATTAATTACCAAAATTTACAGTTACGACATCCTGTGTGAATCAATATCTTAGCTGTATTTCAAATCACTAAGACAATGTAACATTGGTACAAGAAACGATGAGAAGCAATGAACTATAATAACAATAAACATGAAATTCGAAGTTCGTAAGCTTACCATCTGCATTTTCAAGTTACCTCTAAATTTAGCATAGGCTATGGCTATATTACGGCTGTCGGCATAGTTAGTTAGTTAACCATGCCCGAGTGCTTAAATTCATCTTTCTGATCCTACTAATTCGGCCCATATTCACATAATCAACCCAAATTCGTATAGTTACTTATTAGAAATTCTCTAGAAGCACATTTAGTCCATAGGCCATGTTCTGGTTCCGGGTAGGGATTTTAGTTGCAATTCTTGCAGTGTTAGTATTTGCGGGCTCGCTCGTCACCGCCATTATACTGATGATGTCGGAAGGAACGGATCAGCAGTCAATTATCAAGGATCCGTCGCTCAATGGAACAATAGCCTGTTATGTCATTATCCTCATTTTCCAGTTTGTCCTGGGCGGTTTGTGTTTTTTTGGACTCATTCTGTGCTACAAGACCTGGAAGAATCGGTTTCAGATGGATCATAAACTTCGGCACTTCTTCATTGTCGTAAGGGTCAAATAAAAAAATAGTATACACCTATTTGTGTATGCATACGTTGTAAATTGGTCAAATTCGTAAGCTAGTAGCTAAAATCTTGATTTTTGCTTGATTCCCAGTGGGTTGGACTCTGGGCGGCCAGTTTACTCTGTGCAATGTCCATAGCCATATATTCAATTGTGAAAGGGAAGGATCCGCAGGGTCAAATGGGCTACATGTACGAAATGTTTCAAAAGTACACGGTGGATCAGAAGTTCGTGTCGTCCTTTGAGCGGTATCAGAAAGATGTAAGGGGCGGCGTTCGTTCAGAGAATATACAAATTCATTGGAGAAAGCATTCAGTGAAAGCTATTTTCGAATTCTAATTGCAGCACAATTGTTGCGGATTATACGGGCCCGATGATTGGCTCATTGTACAGTTAAGAGCGAGTCCAGGTGGGGCTGGAACCATGTTTCAGAGCATGGACTATGGATTTCAGCAAAATCCGAGTACTGGCAAGTGTCACGTTATACCGCCTGTGATCCCTACGGTACGAAAACATAACAGCATTCTGTACAATGTTTTACCTTTACCCGCTAACGTACAGTACGGAATATCTTGCCGTAAGATTATCACAGTGTTGGCTAATCGCATTTCAAATAATTCAGGGTTGCGGAGCCCAAATTCTGAAGGAAGTGAACAGCAAGCTCGGGCTTTTCGGTGGACTTATTATCCTGGAAGTTGTTATTGGCGTTGTGGCTGGTTGGTCGTTGGTTTACGAGTTAAATGCATTCATCGATGAAAGGTTATGCCGATTTAAATATAAGTCTGACTTATTATTTAGCCTGCGTGGCCTGGTACTGCTTTTTCTACTGGCTCGAGAAGGAAGTCATCGTGATTCCCGAGGATGAGATTTCCAACTTGGTCATTATCGAGCCGGACTCGAGCACAATGGTCAATGAGAACCTGTCTCGTTCCACGGCCCGGTCTTCCCGACCCTTCGCCAGCAGCTACTTACCCGGAAGCTTCCCTACACGCGGATCTCTGGGCTCAGCAGGTTCGATCATCGTCATGCCCGTCATGCAGTACAGTACCGCCTCCGCGAGTCCCATGAACCAAAATTCAACTATCCACCATCGCCCAGATACGGCCCATGCCCATCACCCAGACCACCACGGCGGTCATCATGCCGGAACTCACTCCGTACTACCAATGACCACGCAGAGCCGACTTTCTGCTGCTGGACCATTTGACTCCGGGTCACGAGACACAGCCCTGAATCGTCACACGGTCCCAAATCTTCCTCCAGCTATGCTTTCAGCCAGCATGACTCAAAGATACATCGGGTCTTCGGACCAACGCACTGTTCCACTGCGTCACAATTCGTACATGGACAATATTGTTGGTTCATCCACCCAACACCACCATCATCATCACCATCATCACCCTGACAAGCCAAAGGAAACCACGCTTGACAAGCAGCTCAAGGCCCTGGGTGGGAAAGTGCTGGCAGAAATGCATGTAGAACATGAGACGGATAAACTCAAAAAAGAGCTCGACTCGGACGGGAAGAAAAAGAAGAAAAAAGTTCATCATGCCACCATTGCTCTCGTACGGAAGAAACCTGTAGAGGAAGAACCACCAAAACCACCGGGTCACCACGGTCAGACTGGGAATTTGGCTGAGGACATTGCCGAGATGAGCGGGAAAGGTGCTTCGAAATATATTGAAGATGTGATTATTCCGGTCAATCCGCATAAACCCAAGCCGCCGCCCCCGCCCGAAAAACCCAAAATGCTTGGATCTATTAATGAAATCGGGGCGGCGAATACGATTGAGAATTTGTTGGGACCCAAAGCCGTGAACGAGAAGACGGAAGCGGTCAGGAAGAAAATTGAGGAAGATGATAAGCTACTGGTAAAACCACATTTTCTACCTGGTTTTGGACCACCAGGTTCACAGCCGAAGCATAATGGGCATCATGGACATGGTGGAAGTGAATTTGGACATCATGGGACGGTCGGAGGCGGTACCGTAGCGCATGGAACCACGCATCATTTGGGGGCGGCGGCGAGTCTTCGGACGGCGGGTCATGGAAATGCACACTACATTCCCATTGGTTCTACCACGCATCACGCTCATCATAACCATGAACATCACGGTCATCATGATCATGAACATCACCACCATCATGGAACGAACCCTGATCACCATGACCACCATGAACATCACCATATGGACCACTCCATGACCCCCACAACCCATCATCACCAGGATGAACATTACTTGGCCGCGGGACATCAGCGAAGTCGGACAGAACACGGAATGTCAATAATAACGGGTCATGGAACAACTAACCGTAGTACAAGAATTGAGGTTTTGCTACCACCACCACCGCATCACGAAATTGATGGTCACGAACGGAACCATTATATCGAAAATCACCATCATCATGAACACGACAGATCCCACCTGGTCGACGTTGACCCACCGAGGCATCAGAATGACCACGATCATCATCTGCATCACCTCGACCCACCACCGCACCATATTGACCTTGGTCGCCCGCATTACTTCGACCCACCACCGCACCATGTTGACCATGACCGACCGCATTACCTCGACCCACCACCGCACCATGTTGACCATGATCGTCCGCATTACCTCGACCCAATGCCACATGACCGGCCGCACTACCAAGATCCACATACCCACCATAACTATGACCGTCCGCATTACCTAGACCCTCCGCCCCACCGTAATGACCACGATAGAACGCATTATATAGGTCCGCCGCCGCCGCCCCTCCATAACGACCACGATAGGCCACATTACCAGGATCCGCCCCGGCGACAGCATTTCCAGGACCCGCCGATACCCCACTATAACGATAATGGTCGTGATTTTGAGCGACCCCATTACCCCAATCAGAATGACCATGACAGGGCACATTATATTGACGGGAGGGGTCAGTTCCACGGGGAGAATGAGCGACGTAATACAATTATAGAACCTTATAATCCTCCAGGGTTTAGCCGTAGCGGGCGGTATTTGGGTGGTGCACGACGGACGGAACGTTATCTGGAGCCTGAACATCATGGAACCAATCGTAATCTCAGAGGTAAAATGGCTTTAACCGCCTCGGAATAGCATAGAATTTTAAATCGAAAATATTTTGCATTTCTAAAATTAGCTGGTCAGCGCGAGAGAGCGAGGTATGTTGACCCGGGCTCCCAAAGATACTCAGGCTACACTCCGGAAGATCGACGAGACAACCGCAGCTACAACAACAATAGCTACAGCAACTACGAAGATAGATACAATTACAATACCAGCTACGTACCCGGAGAACATGACCGCGGTCAATACTTGGGGAGTCAACGCCCACCGTCCCGACGAACTCTATCCGAGCCGCCACTGGAGCCCTACTACAGGTCACGCCCTTTCACCCCGCCCTACGAAGACGACTACCGGTCCAGGGACAGGAGTCGAACTCAGAGTCAGCATAGCAGAAGCCGGAGTCGGTCCATACCTCGAAGTCGAGTTTCGGAAACGGAAGATAGACATGCTCGAGTTATATATAAAAATCCGAATAGATTAGAAGAAAATGATTGACAACGTGGACAATTTTATTCAGAAATTTTGGAGATTTAAAAATGTGCAAAATTAAAAAGTGGCAAAATTCACAAGTTAAACAGCAAAAAAAACGCCTGATTTTTTAAAAACAATTTTTGCGCTGACCATACAAAACCTTCTGAAGCGGTCTTACTTTAGATCGTATTATTTCCATACCGTATCTCTTCATATAATTCCGAAATGTTGAGCCGAATTTCAAGCCAGGCCTATGTACCAGAAACCCACTATCCAGAACATGAAACTTGTAGCCGAGGTGACAGAGTGCATTTGCTTGAACGACCTTGTTCAGTGCGTGTTCCCTGTAAATTCGCTCGTCAAACGGCGGATCGGCGTGCGTCCCAATGTAAAATGGTTCCCAAGCGAATTTTGATATGTATTTACTCGTGTAGAATATATTTAACTCATTAATGAGACTGGTGTCAGCCGGAAGAAAGTCGTTCCATTCCAAACGATGCGGCAGACGGTGACAGACATCACAGGCGAATTTATGGAACTTGTAAGCCAGGGTATTGTTAATCATTTCCAGGAGCATCGATTTATTCCGTGGAATGCCCTCCATGCCCACAATGCCTTTTACTTCGAACGGTGGCAGTACGAAGACTTGGGGTTCGTTCAGGAATCCAGGGTTAGCATTGTCCATTCGTTCAATTAGCTTCAGGAATAGTTTATACAATTATGAGTCAATTCTTAAATAGGTGTCAATTTGGTATCAATTTGGTATCAATTTGGTATCTCATACCTTGAAGAATTTTGAAATAAAGTCTGGCGGCTGAGGAAAGAGCTCAATGTCATTCACCAGTACGAAATAAGTTGTTGCACCTTCACGAGCTACATTTCGAGCCAAATTGATTGGAAATAGCAGTTTCTTCTTAGCACGATAATCCGTGGAATTCGGAGCCCCATCCATGCAATTAACATCTGGTAGACGCATATCAAATAAATTCTCGCCTGGGTCAAGAACGGGTAAATTGGACGATGAGGTTGGAAAAATAATATGGAACGTGACCCGAGCCTTAATCTTGGGCCCATTCGGAATGCAATTCCGGAGAAATGCAATTAACGCCATGGTTCTTCCAAAGTCCGTACCCGGAGCGAAGACAGCGACGGATATTGGACCAGGCCAATAGTACACGAGTGGCTCAAGGTACTGGAGGAAGTCGACAGTGGCATGGGTTGCAATTGTTATGGTTCCTTTGTACGAAACTGATTCCGAGGCTTCGATGTAATTTGCAAGAATTGTGTATTTTCCACGTTGGTAAAACTGGCGTCCGGCACGATAGTCGAAGGGGTCTTGAATATCGCAAATTGGCGTTATTTCATCGATACTCTCGTTGATGTCGTCCTCGGAGTCACAATTAGGAACGTTGTCGGAAGTAGTTTCTGTTGTCAAAGATTCTTGAAGTATCAATTTGTATAGATACACTTGAACTAATACAATGAGGATAAAGAAACATATAAATTGTTTCGTGTACAGTTGGCGGATCATGTCGGCAATGCCTTGAACACTTCTATGGCAGGGTATGAAGGAAATTAACATGGCATGCACGATAAGTACGAAGTTAGATTGTGATTTAGATTTATGATTTGAAAACTGGTTTAATTACAAACTAAAACTTACAGTGTACATAATTCATGAGTGAGCCTAGTAACATTAGGGTTTAGCGTGCATAAGTATGGTTCAGATAAGAACCCATGTTGAGGCAAGTACCAAAAGAAATATACATCATTCCGGCTCCACCCATGCCAGCACTTGCGCAGAAGAGCTAGTTGCTCGAGTTTGAATATTGAACAGGG
>JAQFYT010001771.1:0-15015 GCA_034694925.1 Ceratophysella denticulata | reverse complement strand
TTATTTTATCCAGATCAAATAATATCACATAGAGATCGGGGTGACTCTATGGAATTCCCGCCATAGGTGCAGAACTGGTTCTGCACGCGCCGGATTCTGAGACTCACGGGAGGGTGTAGACACTGCCCCTTTAATGTGTCACCTCGCGGGAAATGTATGATTAAGACGTCTATTTTGACAGCTCTTTGAAACTGGACTGAATGGAAGACCCGTGGAGGCGAAACCAATACATTTTAAACAATTCCCTGAAGGCCATGGGCATAAATTAATTCACACGTCACCCGAGCTGCCCACCTTGATCCGGGACTACACTCGTGCTTGCATGCTGGACGAATGGGCTAATTTCAGATGCTAGGGACCTTCTACGGAACGACGCGTTTGTTTGTACAGTACAAGGGGAGGAATTTTCAATTTTTAATAATTAGGGTGTACCACCCTCTTTCTTGATTACTTTACTCTGCTACAGTTTAATAAAATAATTCACTGAGCCTCAGTGTAAAACGTGGCTCTCTCAAGTTTAAAGTCATGCAATATATTATTATGGTGTCATAACTACTAGCCAATTACCCCCGCATTGTTGATTCATGAAGACTGTGACGGTTTTCTAGAGCAGAAGCTAAAGCACATTCCAATTTAGATTACCTACGTTTGAACTAATAGCTGCATTGTTTTGTTTCCATCGTACCTGCATAATTATCTAAAGGCTGCTGGCTTAAGTCGTACAGGAGAAAACTCTATTAATTGATCAAATGATTTACACCATGATTAGAGTCGTAAATCAAACCTACCCTTCCAAATCCACTAACTCGACCAACCCCCCTTCTCTGACTCCACGAAGCAATGCAATGGGATTACGAATGCGTACCTACCTAGCTATGCAAAATTGGAAAATCTGTAACAGCCCTTGTTTTTGTTCCAACCGCTCTGTTTGGGCTTATCTAAATTATGAATCTCAGCCTCCGCAGAACTCTGTTTGCACACTGTACTGCTAATTTAAATAAATTTCATTTTAAATATCGAATTGGTCCACCCCTATATGCCGTGTGAAAATGAATACGGTAGGTATGCATTTATCGTAGCTATGCCCAACTTAGCGTTTACCAGAAATTTTAATGTAAATACCTACTGAAAAAATGGTACCTCATTTCTGGACGTATAATGCTTGGTTGCAGCAGAGCCAACAGCATGCAAGAAAGCCTTGCCAACTCGGACTCGGTTCCGGTAGTTTAATAATCCGGTAGGTACTCTAAATTACAAATTGGTTTCCATTTCCAATATGTTTGCGGTTTGTAAGATCAAACGACCTATAACTAAGCGTTTATTCACACGAAAAGAATCTCAAGATCGAAACGGTTAATTAAATTTGCAAAGGTTTGCAAAATTATAACTCGTTCACTTTTCAAAATTGCACTGGCGTGTTGGAATTATTTCAGCAAAAACCTGTATTCGGTAAACTCGGGCTTATAAGGTGGCAAAAGTTTTGCTTTATTCACGGAATTAGCATGGGATGAGATTGGTTCAAGTTCAAGATCCACATTCACAAATTCAGGTAGACTAATTTCTGGACCTGTGAGAATGCTGCAACGCTGTAATTAGAGTGAAGATGATACCCTCATTGAATTTTAATTGGATCATGCTCCGAAACCCTCACATATCGAAAAAGCCGTCTTTGATAATTTATATTCCTTGTGGAAATCCCTATTTTTTCCTTATTAAATTTTATATTATGCATGCACGTTCGAGGGTCGTAACATATTGGAGGTCATACCCTGTTTATAATACAATCGTAAACCGCTGTAATTGTTTGCCTGTCAGGCAGCGAATGCGAATAGAAGAAGAAAAAAATGTTTTGATTCCATTTCATTTCCATGAGCTGGCAGTCAACACCATCTAAATACTCGAAGCCCATGATGATGACTTGGAGATCCACCACGTCAAATAAATCCTCGTCCACATGTTACGGAGTTTATGTAATCAAAACATGTCTTAAATAATTGCAGAAATTTAAATCATGACACGATTCTAGAGCAAAAAGAACCTTCCCTTTCTTTCTACTGCTCCGGCCGTCAAAGCAACAAGAAATAATAAGAAATTGTACTTGCGCCAAAAAATCGGCTTATCTCTCATGTAGATAACCGTAATTGTCAGTAATTACTTTCCTCGTTCGGACTAAAGGCTTCAAAATTATATGCGTAGCTAATACCCTGCATCTTATATAACTTGTTTCCTGGACTGGTCAGGAAATAAAAAATAGAGCATTTATCTTTCTGATAGATATGAAGAACGATGAGGGGTTAGGAATTCAAGTGGTTCGTGATCTAATTCCAAGTTTTATTGATGCCGATTACACGAAAGGTTTATTATTTGCATGATGATTCGTTTCTTACGTTGAGTTGAGGCTTAAGTAAAAGACTGTTTATTGTATTTATTCACGATTTCTAGTCTATTAAATACTTACGGCATTTATTAGCTCGGTGGCGTCATATCAAAGCGGTATTTTTGCTGCTTTTCAACTAATTTTTGCATCGATTCAGGATCTGGTTGATGCAGCAATTTATTACTCTCCCAGATACATACGTAAAAATGTTTAAGAAGTTTTTTTTTGCTTTACTGCTGCTTGGGACAAGAATGTTATGATGCACGACAAAATATGACCTTGCTGCAGTACATGGACTTGTATGGACATCCATCACATAAGACACTTCTGGTCTAAAATGCTCTGTATATACAGAAATCCCGCAAAAATATTTTTACATTTTAGGTAATTAAATATGTATACCTAGGATACAATATCAAGTAATTGTGCATGCCAGTAGTTTGCTAGTCAAGGTTAACTTGTAAATTTAGCATAATACGTACTAATTTTATGACACTTGTCTAAATGTTTTTGAGCCAAACCCAGTTAAATGGTCTATACTATGTACTACATTCATGTATGTGTAACAATTTAATGTTGACGTGTGACTTGGACGTCCTACGATATACGATGTGCGATATCCATTGTTGTTGTCGTTGTCAGTAGCGCGGCGAGAGGGTTCTCGATCTTCTTCTTGTTTCCCATTCCCAACCCCCAAATACAATTTGATTTGATTACACAACACTTTTCAATTAGCCATTTGAGCAAACTAGATTGTCAGACCCTTAATCTTATTTAATAACGAAAGCAACTCCTCTAATGTGAGTGAGGCTCCAATAAGCTTAATAGTTTATCATGTGCAATTATTTACAGCACGCGCAAACTATAAAGTATCCATTATCAAGGATGGGTCTTGTGATGGTTTTGGGATTGAATTCAATTATCATATTCCGATGTTCACAGAAGATTTGGTTCAGTCCAAACAAGTTTATAATCAGATAATAGATCACACATTAAAGTTCTTTCTTGAAGAAATCCAGTTTGGAGCAGAGCAGATAGCTCTAGAATACACCTATTTCCATGTGTCATAATCAAGGAAGATTCTCCCTCAAACTTTGTAATTTATTTGATTTGAGACTGGGGATTTTATTCACTGAGTTAACGATAAATTTCAAATAATTTGACACTACTAATTGCTCTGACTTCATTTTGTTTCTCTACATTTCCACGACTATAATGAATCACAAGCGGAATGTCAGGCCTTGTTCTTATTAGTGAATCAATGGGATGGAGGAACGAAATGAAGAAATAAAGAATTGCAATATTCTATTGTATTTACCATATTGTACACATTTTTTTTGTTCTTCGCATGTGAATACTGTATTACAGTACTGTAAATACCAGTCCGTATAAGATATGTAGAATACATAGATTCGTAATACGTATGTAGCTTGGCTTGGCGTGGGCAGCATTTCATGTTCAATGTTCAACATACACGAATGTGCTTTGCTTTAGTTTCCGAACTGCACTGGTTTGGTTTTTCCTTCATTTTCTCAATAAGGAGTTACTTGACAAATAAAGTTATTTGAATCTTGTTAGTGGTCTAAATATTTTGAGTTTACTATAAATTATTGGCTTCAGAAATAATGAGCTCTGTATGGTTACATGCGTAACAGAAACAAAGCCAATTTCACTGACTGAGCCGGAGCCCGAACCTTATCCGCGAACGCCAAGTCTAAAGTCTATCGAACTTACGCTCGGTAATTTGGCGTGATGGATGAAGTGAAAGAATTTAGCGTAGCATTCAGTTTTCTTGGGCGGAGTGTCATATTGTTCCAATACAATTAAAGGAGTGCTAATTAAGCAAAACAGTACGTTTCTGCTGAGGAACATCACAAAGTACAATAGCGACATTACGGAAGCTGAAATTTTGTTAAGGGTCAAATCCCGTGTTTCTGATATATGTGGCAATTTTTTAGTATCTGTGCTAGCTAACAGCTAAAATAGTGTATGTCTTGCGTTCCGTTTTTCATCTTAACTGTCACCTTACCAGATGATCATCTGAATCTCTTCCAGATTGATAAATTACCAGAATTGTATGTTTAGAACGTCAGTGTCTAGGAAGCTGGTTTGGTTTAGCTTCTGTCAACATGTTCCAGAAGTCTATTATAATTCAGTTCATATAATGTTATTATTCGGGGTGTTTTTCAGCGGGACGGAACAATACCGGGAGTTGGCAGAGTCATTCGTCTCCTCATTGAGCTCCATTTACGACTTTTGTTCCTGCCACATGTCAACACCTCAAGTGAGAACTTTCCAGTCGGCTGAATTTTCAAGAGGAAAACGGGAACACTAACAACTAACCTTACCTACAAAATACCTTCAGCTCTACCTTGTAGCCCATTATATGTAACAATACACAAACAAGGCCCTCCTGGCCTGGAACCGAAGAAAAGCCTTCTGTGGGGTACCTATGTGCATACATAGAAATGCATACAAGCTACCTAAGCCTTGAAGCCCGAATATCCCTGCTCTGGATTACTGGAGCTAGGTCAGTAATATGTACCAAGTCCTCTTGAATCTGAATATTGAGTGCTGCGTGTTGAATGGAGCAAACATGCTCTTCTTTCCGGCTGGTTGGAGAAACACGGTATTCTATTATGTAATCCTGTAGGTATAGCATTGTTCGACTTATACTGCCTACTTCACTCACCAAGGCAGGGAGAGAAAGGTGAATAAAAATACGTAAAAGAGAAGATCCCATAAATCGGCGAGGTGTCAAACCGAAAAGTACAAACATTGAATAATGATAACCTACCAGGAGCTAGCTTGGTTGCTACTGTATGTCGATGTCGCAACATGTAACAAGCTGAAATAATACTTCTGACATAACTGTGTGAACTATGGCTAGAATTTTATGTAGTTGTATAATGCTACGGAATTATTATTCTAGTTTCAAGTCGGCAAACCCTCATGTCAACTTATGCTGATGGCCAGTAATTCTTCATTATATTAATCTTTGAACGTTAGAAGAACTGTATTTCATTTCACAAGTCTTGGATGCAATAAAATATGTCAGGATCAAAATCAAATTTTTTACTATAGTTCACCAATAAAATTTCAATCAAAATTGTTTGACAGCGTTAATTGAACAAATTTCGAGACATTACTTTAAACTACTAAAGATTTCGATAGAATTTCGCCAGATGCAGCAGATATTTAAAACTAGGATTGGACGCATAATTAACATAGAGCATTTGTTGACGCCAGAATTTCAGATTCTTCAAAGATCTCATACGCAATTGTAATTGCGCAACGACACTACGACAGCGCAGCTGAGGCATTATGTTCACTTATGAATGGAACCAGTGCAATCCCAATGCACATTATTATTCCAAGTGTTATGTAATGTAGAAATATTGTCAGGAAGCCTTAGTATTCTGTAGGATATCATATCCATAGAGTACACCAAAACATAATCATAACATAAAGGACCCAGGAACTGCTCCCTTTCCATATTGAAAGAAGTGAACTCGTAACTTATCATCATCCTTTTTAATAATGCAATAATAACCAGCAGCGTGGTACTTGGGTGCCGAGAATAGTTGGCTTTTTTTTTCGCACCTCGATCGAAGACCCTTAACTCGTGCATGATTGAAAATTGAATTTGAAACTGAATTAACTCGAACCTATTCCTGAGCAGTTGCCGTTCCCGAGCATATTGACTTATTGGAAGCCAGAGTTTTTAAAATGTCGTTAGTACTACGGTTGGGCTCATGCTTTGAAATGTGGACGGGACATAAACCATGTTCCAATTCAATTCTCGGTACAATTACCTCCACACCTTTTTAGTAGCTCGGGATCTGATGACTGGGTGAATGGATGGTGAGGGCAGGGCGCGGGAAAGGTGTTGATATTGATACTCCCTTACGGAGATCATAAATAACTGATAGAAAAAAAGATGAACTACTTTCATACAACAAGAGAGCATTCCATATTCCAATTGACTCAAGGCAGAAAAATTTGCGTGGGAAAAAGACAAAGTGCTGCACAGTTCATGTTCAACTATTTTTGAATTAACCGTCCATCGTTCATGGTCAATTCGGGATCTGTAATTTAAGCCAATAGATATTTTCGATCTAAAACGTATTGTATAAAAGAGAAATTCGCTTAAATATAGGAATGATTACACGTGACACTATGTGGCAACTACATGCTCAGAATATTGTGTAAAATATGTACAGAATTTTTTAAACTTGCACATCAAATTCGGAATCGAAATAGCACGGTCCGAATAGCGGAAGATTCAAAAAGTTAGCTTCTTAACAATTGAGAAGAAATATATTGTATCATTCTCCTACGAGCTTGCTTCAATTGTTATACATTTCACATTTTTCCTATTGTCTTCTCGTTTAAGTGATTATAAATGAAAAGCTCATTGAGCCCATGCCCTTATCCGGTCAGGGCTGTGGACGTGGAGAGAGAATTTATATTCTATTGAGTGAGAGGTTGATCTCTTTAAATGCCAAAGTTTCTAATTTCAACACGAGGGACTAACAAGGTTTTGTAAATAAGCTTACATAAATCTCAAGTTTCATTCTCTTTGTAGCTCTCTGAACTAGTTGAATAAATGGACTGAGTATTTTCTTTGTCTGAGACACAGGAGACTTAACCCAATGTTAGAAATTCCTGAGTTATCTTAGGGATCTGTATTGACCACGACATATAATGGGATCGCTAATGATTGGATTGGAGAACAACATTAGAAACCTCGCCCAAAAAACAATTATCTGGTTCGAAGTTCGATCCTGTCTGCGTGCGGTTCTCCTCTCCGTTTAGTGTGGGTACTGAACTGATGCTTATGATGGCTTTCACCCGCGTCTTCTATTAATCGTTACCAAAATGTGCAGTGTTCAAGTGCAAAGTGCCATACCGAATACAGAATGGACTTGGACGCCTTGTGCCATTAGCCATGTGCCATAGATTGGTGTTTACGATCGTAATTCTTAAGGCTATTCTCAAATTTTGAATTTTGGCGGTATATCGGAGTGTTTGGTAATGAGCTGAACTTGGTTTTGTCCGGGACCAACCCAAATCATCTGAATTGTCTTTAAATATCCACTTTCATGTAAAAACAATAAATTCCTGCAATAGTTTGCACCAGTTGTTCAGTTTATGGAATACATAAATCGGATCAACGTAAAAGATCGATGGGATAAGAATATCATATTTATAATTACTCACTTGGCCTCTGGCAAAGCGAGAAACTCTGAAAATCCCATGCTATTAAGATTAGGATTGGAACCTGCAGCTGTGACTGTGAGCCCTTTAGCTGAAATTCCACTTGTATGTTCCAAATTCCAACTTGGTTTATGTACCCAGAATCTTTTGGAGATGTTTCATTATCCAACGACGCCGTAGTGGGTACCGGCAAGGCTATTACTTATCCACCTGATGAGCCCCAGCTCAAAATCAGATGAGAACAAGCGTTTTGGGACGCTAATTGATTGACAAGCGTAATATAGTTTATGGCATCCTTTCACCACCACACACCTTCTTCTGGCTCCGGCTCTCTTCTCGCGGCTTTTACATTGTTACACCTTCCCTCAGCCTCTAATTGAATATAAAGTACCTACAGTATTTTGCATTGTAAAGCTACAAATTGGTTCAGTAATGAGCGAATCTGTACGAAACAGGAATAAAAATGAGGAATTTACGAGGAAAGACATGGCGTCTAGAGTGAGCACTTATGTTATGCCCATTTCAAAATCAAAAGTACTGTAATGCTTGGCGTACCCAATCCCACATGAACTGTTTCTGGGTTTTTTGCTTATGGGCGTGACTATTAGAAAAACGAGGTGTCAACTAAACATGCCTTATTGGTTCTGCTTGCTGTTCCGAGCCCAACGCACACAAAGACTCAGCTCAATTTTTAAGAGCAATTAAAAGAAGGAAGTATGGATTTAAAATTGAAACTCGAATGCTATAGACGTGATGTCATGAAATACTTAAAAGCTCCCTGTGCGAGTGGGAATACATACAGGGCAGGGGACCGGATATAATTCCATTCCATTTCGTGAAATTACAATATTATTTGGGCGGTTAAAATTGAACGGCGGCGTTTATACTACATAGTAACACCTAATTCGACAAATAATGCGTCCATGTGTGTAACGGTGGAAAAATTAAACAACATCAAGCATGGTTTATTCAACCAAACTTATTCGTTTATTCTGGCCGAACGTAGTGATGTCAGTTTAAGCTCTCACCACACATAAAAGCGTCAGTCCCAGACACATGGTTAATCTTATGGAAATTTTTAGTATTTTTTACTTGCCCATAAAGAGTTCTTTGAAAAATCTGTGTCCCAAAATGCAAAAGCGAATGCTCGATTGCCTTATTTTCAAAGTTTTCAGAAAAAATCTTCTGCGCCCGTTTTGGAAAGCCTAAGCTGACCTTAACGAACTCAATTTTGTGCTACGAGTTGTCCCGCTACGACTTGTCGCCGCTACAAGTTGGGCTTGCTACGAGTTGTCGATGCTACGAGTTGGGCGCTACGAGTTGTCGCGCTACGAGTTGTCCCGCTACGAGACGTCGTGCAACCCCCAAATTGGGTGGGCTACTGTGTTGGGTGGGAGGCACCTTCTTCGTGTTTCTCTTTGAAGTCAAGTTTCCAGGTTTGATTCGAATTTCAAAGGAAAAGGTATCCGCGTTTCTACGTACTTGCAGAATTAGCTTTGCCCAACCATTCGTTTAGATATGAAGTTTGTTGTAAAATTAGTTGCGTATGAGTGTTTCAAGGATCATTTACCCAAATACACTGTTGGTTAGCGAAGAGACTATGTCGGAATGCCAGTATAAAACCTGATTAGATCTAACAATTAGATCTTTTGCTAGTTCGTTCGACACTGTATATTCCAGTCCATGGTGTCCTATCCTGGTCACAGCACTTTTTGACTATATCGAAGACGGCGATTTTCAACGGTCAAACTAATTATAGGATCGGGTTGAGTCAGGTCCAGTACAGAGTTGTTTGGAATGACGTAAGGAAAAACTGTAAATTTTCAGCTAAATAAATCGGTTGGATCACCACTGTTTGACCACGTCCAAGATGGCGGTCTTTAACACTAATCATAGGATCGAGCCGGATCACCACTGTTTGACCACGTCCAAGATGGCGGTCTTTAACACTAATCTTAGGATCGAGCCGGATCACCACTGTTTGACCACGTCCAAGATGGCGGTCTTTAACACTAACCATAGGATCGAGCCGGATCACCACTGTTTGACCACGTCCAAGATGGCGGTCTTTAACACTAATTATAGGATCGAGTCGGATCACCAATCACGAACCACGGATCCATAAGCCGTATGCGACGTCATTTTTAGATTAGGCATATAAATATAATACCTACATATGAAGCACTGGTTTGATGTCGTTCGGTGGTGAATGGTGAATGTAATTTTCGCTTCTTCTAAAATATACATAATTAAGTGAGTAAATCCAGGTATTTCCCTAGCCGCGATGATACTTTTGAGCGAGAGATATCAATTGACCGGCACTGTTGGAAAAATATGGCGTGTGTGTCATAAACCGATGTTGTCAATTGAAAATGTTATATGTTGTAACGGATCGTCTGTGCTTGGGATATGTCGACGTTAAACGCTAATTTTCAATTTTCTTTTACAGTAATAAAGAGTTCAGATCTCATTGCTTCATTGATTTCATTAGGTTTGGGGTTTTAGTGTCCTTGCTATGAAAATAGGAAGTTTTCGTGAGTTAACAAGTCACTCAATTCCTGGTCCGGGCGTCCCAGTTATCCACTTTGGTTTTTACATTTCATTTTTACAGTAATAGCGAGTGTAGCAATTTCTTGAATAATCTATTCAATTGAGTGAGGCTAGTCATAGTGCTTCGACATTGATCTAGTACGATATTGGGATGTTTTGGGTGTTTCATTAGATTCTACGTCAGTTCCAAGCGTTTTCTTTTTAACGGTTATATATATTTGTCAATCCGGACATATTCAAAGTCAATGTCATACAGGGACGCAGAGGATAATTATTGTTAATTAGATTAGGTTAGGTTTCTCGAAAAAAGATACGACCCAATCAAAACCAAATCTAGGTATGGTATCTAACCTCGGATTCAAAAACCGACAAATGTAGTCGGGTAAAATTGTCGGAGAAAACTTGATTCCAGACGCTCTTTTATATAAGGTCGGGATCTAAATCAAATCAATTACGTCTCACCAAGGGGTCCTTACACAACCAAAAAGGATTTACATATCGAAACGCTCTGGGGGCTTTCTGATCTCCACAAGGGAAAAATCTTGAAAACTTTTTTGAACTCCTAGAAGGACCTCAGACGAAATGTTACACTCAGAAATCCCATTGTTGAATCTAATCCTGAACTCCTGGTTTCATCCCTGGACTGGACACTGACTTCGCCCTCATTTCTCATCCCTAACAAATCTTAATTCGTACAGCATTTTTTTCCACTCTGAACTAATATTTCATGGTCTATCATCTCTTACATTGTTTCACTCCATCACTCTTGTCTTTGCTGGAGCTCAATTGTGTGGTACTCTTCTGGTACTCGTGTAGAAATAGAGTGATTTGTTGGTTTAGGTACTTTATTAAAGCCTCCTAGGAGGTGTTTGTTCTTCACATGAGTCTTGAAATTGGAATGGAACAAATTTCTTTGTGTTGTGTACTAATCTGATTAATGTTCCAAATTGTGAACCATAGGGTTTTCGGGATCTCTGTTGGAAATAAGAATGCGTAACATTTTTTCTACGTTCCGTAACGTGTATATGTATTTCTAAATTCAAAATTAAATTACTTAATTCAATGGTATGGGATTATTACTGGTTTATACGTTGGTCCCTGATCGTGCCAGCTGCCAGTACACAATGTCTTTTATTTCCCCTGTAGGTCCAACAAGTTACAAGTCGCTGAAATGAAAATTGAGTTTCTACATTTGCCTCACAAATGCAGAATCTTTTCAGAAGATGCCGAAATACCTGTCGCAGGCGACAAGGAACATCTTTTGCACAAGTCCAACCAATCCATACTGCCCAGGATCTACCTACCTGCATTGCATATAAATTAGGGACAACTAATCTCAGTCTCATCGGTCAAAGCCACTCCTTGTTTCAGCGGTGACTCGACCTGAGAGTTATCCATATCTACACACGACATTATGGAATTATTTTTAGTCCAATCAAAATGGAACAAATTGCATGAACCTATCCTGATTCGATAATCCGTTTCTTTTAACCAGGCCGACACAAACGGATTTGAGAATTTGAGATCAGGACTGAAGTCAACGTGTTCTGACTCCACAATGAAGAATTTCGGAGAACCATAAGCTATTATCATAAGCATAAGCCCACTACGAGGTATTCATTGATAAATCACGGAATCTATGACCCTCTCCGAGCACATTGTACATTGTAATCTTGTTGTTGTCGAATGAGATTATAATGGGTCTGACCTCACGTCACACCTGAGATGATTTCAAATAAGTGATGCGAATTCTAATAATACTCACAGATTGGGACGCCAGGGTTGGTCGAACGGAATGACTGACACCTGAGTGCCCTTTCACCCTTAACTCTAACTATGCCGCCCTGAAAGTTTTCCACGCACGGAGTATGAGGCCATGGCGATTCTGATCTTGACTCTGACTCACGCCGATCAGAAACTTATAGAATACTAATCGTCCACCAATAATAGATCCGATGGCAAAAAAAAAATCGTTTCGAACTCGACTTGGCATAGCTTTTGTGCGTCTCAAATCGAGAAAGGGTTTAAGGTTTAATTCAATCTCGTTAATGGCTTAGCGAACTTATGGGGAATAAGAATTGTCATATGCTATTGTTGAGTCCATGACGAATCATTCTAATGAATCTGTATTTGTCACTCTTCGAAGTCGTCCGGTGATCATTTGTAGGATTTACTGAATGAGTGTATGTGTGAAAGAGAGCAGGAGTACAGTGTAGGGTATAGTTCGATTTTTTTTCTGTCTTGTCGGGGTTTGTTCACCCATTAATCCGAATATGATGAGATTTCAAGGTTTACTTTTTATTCAAACTTTTGTTCGCCCGTCCCGTTTCACAATTTTAAAATTCTTCTTTTTGGTTCAGTATTTTTTAAAGCCTTGTTCTGAACATTGCTCTGGAAACCCTGAACCCTTGTGGGCAAGCTACCTACGCGGAAGACCTTGACGTTTTAGGCCCTGTAAAGGGATCCCTTATGAATATAGGCTTGACTTTTCCTCGCTCGCTTTAATTCCTTTTCAAGAACACACGGCTGATAGGATTTTGATGGAGATTGATGACCCCACACCATTTTTCTACACCCGATCCCAAATAACGCTGCAAAATCGCAATTTTACGCCTGTCCTTATCCCATGAACCATTTAACATCTCTGTTTCCTCGGGTTGGAAGTTAGAAAGCACATAGAGTCCGTACCAGCAGCGATAAAGGTTGTTCGGAACATCGTTAACCTGATTAAGGTAATAAAATGTCCAAGATTTCCTGGCTTCTGTGTTATTGCTCTTGTTAGCGGCTTTGTTGTATAAAGGGTGGCAATTTAACCTGGTGCAGATGCTCAGAACCCCTTAATAGTCTAAAGCTCGTTAAACCAACAATACAGAATTTTGGCTTCAGCGTGACCGGAACGATTAATGAAAAACAGCCGTATGACCTTCAATTGTTACCAGAAAACAGATTAGGCACATTAGGTGGTTTAAAAATTCCAAATCTAAATTTGCCGACGTAGGCATCACAGAACACACATAATACGAACGCCGATAAATAAGGTATGTCTAGTTATGATTTAAAAATCTAATTTACTTCACAATGAAATGCCGCATCTCGGCTTTGGCCAAGTGAAATGAATGGAGATAACGCACATTGCACCTTAAAGAATTCATAAGCTCATTTTTCGCATTGTTGTACGATATGGGAACATGTGAGTAAATATATATTCATTAATTCCATGGAGGGTTGTGACTGGAGGGCAGTTTAAATTCCTTTTCTAAAAATTAAACGAATTGTACATTACATAAGATTGAGGGAGTAATGTATGGGCTGGGTAATTGTTGTTTTAGGAATTGACATGTCGTGAGGCTATAGCCGGCTCAATTCAACGTCCAAATTCTCATTATTACTCAAGAGGCAGAGTAGAAGGGAAAGTTGAGGAATGTCTGCGTATTACCGTCATGATCATGAGCTCATAAACTAAGTGGAATGTTTTCACGGTGATGAATGAGGCTGGCAATGAAGGGAGACACCGGGGAAGATGAACCACATTATCTGAACGAGTTTCGGGTCATTTCGACTTTGCCAATTCGGCATCCTAACTGACTTTGGCGTATCGTTGAATTTCAGCTAACGCCATGTTATTTTTGCTTACGGAATTTTGCATAAGGCTTGATTTCTCGTGCGTCCCGGTTGGGCAATTGGAGAAAGCTAGCAATAACCCAACCCGACTTAAGAAAATTCCTTTGTGAGCGTTTAAGAAACATAACCTATGTGAATTGAATTCTAGCGCGGTTACGACTAGCACTTACGACGAAACTCGTTGGGTTTGGAATTTGGTTGGCAGGTTAGGTTATATTACCAAAAACTTGAAAAAATGGATTCCTTGTGTTCGATATAAATTTTACTAGTTCAAGCGAAATTTCAAACAATTACGGGTATCCAAAATGCTTATACAAACCGGATCTACCCAATTGACAAAATCTGAAATTACCGATTCCGAATTGAGCGTGGACGCAGAGAGCCAGACTGGACGGCAGTTGCCGTGACGCGAGTCTATAAATTCAATTGTGGTTTAAGCTTTTGCATTGTATTAGGTATTGTGTTGTTCAACTACATAGTGACGAACACTGGCCTGATGGGCACTCGTTTGGCTCTGGGTTAATTAACGAAAAAATGTTCTGGATCTACCTGCCTACCACAGGTACACACAAAGGGTTTTGTAGTTGAGTGGTAAGCTCGCCTGGGATGATGCAGTCTCAAGTCATAAATCTAATTCTAAACCAATTGGCGGATTTTATCTTGTATAATAAAGTAACTAAAATGGACATAAACTGGATTTCCTTCATTTGGCACGAATGCTGGGGGTGAGCTAAATTAACATATTTACTGGTTTCATTTGATTTTCTTGCAAAATGTTGCAAACGAAAGGGAATTGAGGCAAAAATGACATTTTCTGAAGGCAAACTTGCCACGATTTAAGAATTTAAGTGTCACACATTAAATAAATGAGGTGTGGCATATGTGAAAAGTTTGATGTTGCTATACGAGTTAGCTATTACAATTACAGGTACTTACTTGATTGTGGTATGAATTTAATGTAAACACCATTTATGGTCATTTCCGCCGTTCTCGAATAGGTAAATCGAAACAAGAGTTCGTTTTCAGTTATAGTCCTTTATTCAGGCTTCTATATAAGCACCTATTTTTGCAGAGTTAGCGGATACTTATAAGTTATAGATAAAATATTTTGTTAATGTATACTATTATAGTTACTTGACCCCTCTTGCTGGCGGAGAGGCAAACCATGTGCAAACGGGTTTAGACGCAAAATTTTGGTACCAGCGCAAAGCTATGGTCAAAGTAAGGATAGGGGACGCGTGTCACCT